>CAJQZM010030014.1:6262-58553 GCA_907164665.1 Colias nastes | reverse complement strand
AGCTTAGGATAATGATGACATTATTTAGGTTGAATACATGCTTTCGATGGTTGCTAGTTAAAATTTTATGTTAGAGAAGCCGATAAAATGCCTATTTTTAATCAAGTATTTTTTACTATTAATAGACATTTGTTAACTATGATTTTATAAGTAAAAGTAGATTATATACATTTAAAATAGTGCGTTATTTAAGCTAATATGTGATTTTAGCACTCAAAGAATGAGAAACATATGTTAATTTCTTTCTAAGACATTCAAATAGCAATTTTTCGTACACATATTTTTCAATAATCACTTTTTGCATATATTTGATTTAGATGTCTAATCTTTTGCTAATTAATATAGCGAATTACAATTTATTCATTCCTTTTTACTTATACAATCATAGTTCACACTGTGGCTCGACCAATTCATCGATCAATTCTTAAAAATCCCAGATTTTACTCTGGAATTTTATACTCCTGCTAAAAAACCAAAAGTGGCATTGTCTCTTCACTATTGTCATCATTATTATCCTTTGCTACCGTTTCATTATTATTACTTTTCTGTTCCGCTAAATCAGTTTTATCTTGCAACGTCACTGTAAGGTTTATATTGTCCAAGTCGAGGTTTTGACTGACGTCCGAATCGCATATAGACACGTTGGTACCAACATCTATACTTTGATCCATGTGTATGTCCAGTGTTTCAATGTTGGCAGTACCGTCTACACTTGTACTATACGTACTTTCATTTGATTCAATTTTGGCTTGATCGATTAAAATTTCATTGGGGTTTCTAGTATTCTCTATGACAGTATTGTCTGGGCGTGGAGCGCCATCTATCGAGTCATTTTTACTGCAAACGTCACTAGCTTTTAGTGTATCTGTATTGGGCATAGATAATAAACTGACATTATCTGTGACCTTGTTGCAAATAGTAATGAATCGCCCAACATTAGTGTCGCATAACACAAGATTCCCCGCACTATCGCAGACAAGTTGCGCCACATTTTTGGCAACAACAAGTTGGCTGACTTCCTCCACTTTTGGCAGAGCAACTTTTTCACTCGTCACCACTAAATCAGCAATATTCTTGCATTTTAGCATCGGTTGTCCGCTACCCTCAGTTTTAACATGTGCTTTCTCGCTAGTAACAACTAGATCCTGTGTATTCTTGCATTTAACCGTCTGCCCATCGCTCCGCACACTCCTTTCTCTTGTAACGAGCAACTCTGCTATATTCTTACACTTAAACACTGGCTGTGGCTCCGTCTTCGCGACCTTCTCACTTGTGACCAGCAGTTCCGCGATGTTTTTACACTTTATCATGGGCCCTGCACTTTCACTATTTACATTTTGGTGCCGGGGACTTTCACTTGCACTATTAACACTTTGGTGCCGCGCACTATCACTTGCAATTTGGTGACGGGCACTATCATTTCCACTATTTGCACTTAATTGCCGGGCACTTTCACTATTTACACTTTTCCGACGAGCACTATCACTGTTTGTTTGTGTGTTTATGCACTTTGCCGCACTATTTTCGCTGGCAGTCGTTCGTCACGTGACCTCCATGGGAAGGTTGTCTGCAGGTCGTCTGCGGACAGAACCATTGGTTGTGTTGTCTCCGGGCTCGGTGGATAGAGGTGTCTCTGCTATGTTTGATGCGTTGGAGGAAGTTGCTACGGGCGCTGTTGATGCTTCAACGATTTCACTGGAATAAAATTATAATATTAGTATGGGGATAGAATAAAATAGGTTTATGAATTGTAAATTTATTGAAAAATTAAGTTGTTTCGTTTGTTATATTGTATAACTAGGTTTCCGCCCGCGGCTTCGCCCGCGCAGTCAAAGAAAAACCCGCATAGTTCCCGTTCCCGTGGGATTTCCGGGATCGCGTCATTTTTCCGGGATAAAAAGTAGCCTATGTCCTTTCTCGGGTATCAAAATATCTCCATACCAAATTTCATGAAAATTGGTTCAGTAGTTTAGGCGTGATTGAGTAACAGACAGACAGACAGAGTTACTTTCGTATTTATAATATTATATTATTAGTATTAGTATAATTAGTATATTAGTATATTAGTATATATTAGTATATTAGTATAATTAGTATGGATTAGTTTTATTTATAAAAGAGATATTAACATGAAACAAAGTAAATTCAGTAGATTTTTTTTATGGCTATATGAACTTCTGTTTCAATAATTAAGCTGTTATTGTTTTAAATTATTGATATCATAATATGCTATCTTCTTCCCATTGAATTTGAAAATTAAATAATATCTCAAAACATGCAAAAAATAAAAACTACTTACGCAACAGGCGTAGGCCGTGGCTGAGCAATCAATCTCCCCTGCCTAGCCTTCAACTGCGCCGTTGTAAACGCAATCGCTTGCACATTAGCCGACAACGCTTGTCCCCCAGGCCCAGAAATCGCTATTTTCTGCCCCTTTGGCAATACATTCTTCTGTATCAAATTAGCCACTACCGACGAGGGAATAGAGGCCGTTTTCGTCTGCGCTATCGTGATGCTCGTCGACGGTTCTGTGGCCCGGAGCGGCGTTGCCACTTGTACGCGGTGGTTTTTTATTTGAATCTGATGACGTACGGGCGAGCGGACCGGCAACGCCGCGCGAACTATTTGCCTTCCATCTAAGCTTATACGTTGAGGTCGTGTCGCTGTCGTCACGTTGCCTTTCAACGTCCCATCGAAGACCACTTGTCGTTTTTTATCTATATCCAGTCTCGCTACACTAGTCTTGACTTGCGGCTGCGGCTGTCGCAGTACGTTGACCAAATGCGGCCCCTTTGCTAATTGGCCACCTTTGATCTCGAAGAATTGCGCTACGGAACCCGGAGCTGCTTTTAGAGATACTACAGCGGCCGGTAGAGGCGATAAATGTCGATTTTGCGCTAATAATTGCGTTCTCTGCGTATGCGTGAGCGGATGGGCGTGTAATACTTTCAATTTGCTTTGCGTCACGTGGTGTTGGGGCGTCACCACTACCGTGGGATGTATTTGCAATGGTTTGTGTAACGACGCTGGCGCAAGTTGGACCAACGGTGCGGACACGCGGCGCGCGTTGGCCACGCTCACGTTGGCGACGTTGGCCACGCTCACGCTGGCCATGTTGGCCATGCTGACGTTGGCCATGTTGGTCACGTTGGCCACTTTGCCGGCGGCGCCAGCTGTTACGACGTTCGCGACGCTCGCTACGCTCGTTGCGCCTGTAATTAGATAAAACAAGTAAATAAAACAAAGTACATATTATGGCAATTTGAACTTTAATTACCTGAGATTAAATCATAGAGTACCTTATTATTACATTACAAAGTATTTATTTTCTTCATCGTAAGTAAATTACTGCTGTAAGTAGTAATTATTTTTTTTAATGGATACTATAAAAAGAATAGCAACTGAATAACTTATTAAAATTACTTCACAAAATAAGGTTCATAAAATTTACTACGAATCATAATAAATATCAAGATTGGACAGTCTCCAATGAACATTGTACAAAAATTATTTATATACATATTAACCTCTATTAAAACATTGCACCGCTTTTTAATAGTACTGACCGAGATCTCTCTGCAGAGGTAATGTGACAGCAAACGGTCCATTTTGCAGCAGTCCGACCACATTGCCTTTAGCCGGCGATCCCAAACGCACTTGCTGAAAATTAAATAAACATTTTTTAAATATTTCAGGACAATTTTCACACACGGCACGATCTGATCCCATACTAAGCTTTCGCTTGTGTTATGGAAACCAGATGGCTGATAAACATACATATACATATAATTTTTTAATAAATACTTATGTAGATAATTAACACCCAGGCACAGAGCAAACTTCTATGTTCATCACACAAATATTTGCCCCGGGTGGGAATCGAACCCACGACCTCTGGCTTGGAAGGCAGGGCCACTACCAACCAAGCCAACCGGTCAGTCAAAATCATGATAAACATGGTCAGGTTAATTGTAGAAAAGTACATTTATTATAATATTAACTATTCTTTATTAATACGCAAATCTATGCAAGTAGAAATTATTTCGTATTTATAAAAAAGAACAATCATGTATTATATTTACTTTATAAATTATTTGTTTTTTATTTATTATTCAGTATGCACTAAACTAGTAAAAAAAATATTCTAAAATGCTAAATAACCTATCATTGATAAAAAACAATAAAACAATTACAATCACATTCAAAAATTGTCCAAAGCAAAACAATGCCTACTCGTTTATCGGGCAGACTAATGAGCATTATAATTTTGCGACTTTGAACATTAAGGGCAAGCTCCCTAAATTTTATGTGAATTTGCATCAATATTCTGAAACAGTCACACATACAATCAAAATGGAAATTTAGTATATGATTTATTGGGTCTTTTTCTTTCGATGTACAAGACAGAAACATAATTGTAACATTTTCGCTCGATTCAATTTTTATTCAAAAATGATGCCTTTTTTAAGGATTATTACATTTTTTTAAAGATTTACTTGGACTTTATGTCTAAAATAAATGTTAACAGTAAGAAAATAGAGTTTACTATTGAAGACCAAGATATTTTTTCTCTAGATCAATTATTACTTTAGTTATAAACGAAATAAGAATTGAGACTTACTTTTCGAGCTCGAACGCGATCAAAGAGCGCACGCGATATTCAACTTTATTACGGCTGTATTAGCGTCTAGTACCGTAACCGGTCTCTCAGTGCCAGAAATGAGAAAGGGAGCCTCCTCTTAAGGTAAAAAATTATTACGAAATAAGGTGTTAATTTCAACGCATACAACACTGCTCAGACATTTTTGACGACTATTTTATATGGTGTATTGTGAATTTATTTTATTAATTTATATCAGGCAACATTGCTCATAAATTGTTAGTAGTACTTATTCTATTGTTAGTAAAACTACATATACTTATTGTTAGATTACAAGCGAGTTACAAGCCATTTTTGTTGATAAAATTATGTACATTGTTGAGAACTTTTGCTGTTTATACGTAATCTACACTAATATTATAAAGAGGAAAACTTTGTTTGTTTGTTTGTTTAATTGTAATGAATAGGCTCATAAACTACTGGACCGATTATAAAAATTCTTTCACCATTCGAAAGCTACATTATCCACGAGTAATATAGGATAGGTTTTATCCAGGAAATTCCACGGGAACGGGAACTATGCGAGTTTTTCTTTGAAACCGCGGGCGGAGCCGCCGGCGGAAAGCTAGTAATGTTATAAAGAAGAAACCTTTGTATTTTTTTATGGTTGTATTGAATAGGCTCAAAAACTACTGGACCGATTTTTGAAATTTCTTTTACCATTACTTAGAGGGATCCTTCCGAATCCGTATAGGCTATATTTTATCCCGGAAAACGTAAGTCCACGGGCGAAGCCGGGGCGGACCGCTAGTGTTATAAATAAAAAAACTAACCTTCAAACTATCCGACACGGCCACCGTCACCAACTGCGAATGCGTCGCATCCGATGTGACGATCGTCACATCGCGTCTATGCGACGCGACCACGTGTTTCTTTATTGGACTCTTCGCCGCTTTCACTTGCACAATTTCCTCCTTCTTTTCAACTTTAATAGGTACTTCGTTCACTTCCTCGACGATAATCTTCGATGTTGGGACTTTTTCCTGTTTATTTATTTATTTATTAATATGTATATAATAAATATTTCGGGACAATTTTCACACACGGCACGATCTGATCCTAAGCTTTCGCTTGTGTTATGGAAACCAGATGGTTGATAAACATACATATATAATTTTAAATAAATACTTATATAGCTAATTAACACCCAGACACAGAGCAAACATCTATGTTCATCACACAAATATTTGCCCCGGGTGGGAATCAAACCCACGAGCTTGGAAGGCAGGGCCACTACCAACCAAGCCAACCGGCCAGTCGAAATTATTACAATAATACTTAACCTAAGAATACATTTAAACATATGGTGGTCTTATCGCTATGCAGCGATTTCTTCCAGACAACCGGACGTACGGAGAGAAATTAAATTAGAGGAAAGGTAGAGCATAAATATATATTTATAAAAAAAAAACAAATATAAGATAAGTATTTTCTAGTGTTTGATTTTACGCCAGTATTATACGTTTAGAAATTAAAGATTTTTTAACGGATTGTAAACGCGATTTATTCATTATACTATTTTCCCGACGTTTCGAACACTTTACAGCGAGGTCACGGGGAGATTGACCACTGCCTTCAATAATACAATGAGAAAATCGCGTTTAAAATCCGTTAAAAAATCTTTAATTTCCACATATAAGATACTGTTTTCCGAATCGGTGGTAAATGTAAAAATATGTAATGACGATTCAAAAGTATTTCTAGAAGAAGTCTAATTGAATAAATAAATGTTTGAGTTTGAGTTTAAATATAAGACTAAACAAATTACCTGCGTAAATTGATTGATTTATTTATTTAATGGTTTACCAACGTTTGTTTACATTTTTACACACAAAAGTTTAGATACACAAAATAAACATGGTTTATGTAACAAACACTTACTGGCAAACACAGCATGCAAAAACGTTAAGGGGAGGCTCCCTAAATTTTATGTGAATTTGCATTAATATTCTGAAACAGGCACACATACAATCAAAATGGAACTTTAGTATATGATTTATTGGGTCTTTTTCTTTCGACGTACAAGACAGTTACGTAATTGTAACATTTTCGCTCGATTCATTTTTTATTCAAAAATTATGCCTTTTTTAAGGATTATTTCATTTTTTTAAAGATTTACTTGGGCTTTATGTCTAAAATAAATGTTAACAGTAAGAAAATAGAGTTTACTATTGAATCCCAAGATATTTTTTCTCTAGATCAATTATTACTTTAGTTATAAACGAAATAAGAATTGAGACTTACTTTTCGAGCTCGAACGCGATCAAAGAGCGCACGCGATATTCAACTTTATTAGGGCTGAGTTAGCGTCTAGTACCGTAACCGGTCTCTCAGTGTCAGAAATTATGTTAGGGAGCCTCGTCTTAAACCAGTTTTTTTTTAATTACATAAAAAAAAAATTAAAAAGACGTGTGGCACTCGGGGACTGCCGCGGTAAAGCTATTGCATGCTATGCCTTCAAGCCACACCTCCGTGTCCGTCGGAGTGGGGAGCGTGAGGTTTTTTCGTTACGGAATTTCTCGATTCGGTCCCCGCGCTCAAGGCCCGCGATAGAAGCTATGCAATAGCTTAAAAGAGAAAAATTAAAGCAATTACCTTTTTAACAACATTCGCGGTGTCTTTCTTAATTTCGGGCGTCGGAATCCTGTCCACATATATCGGCTCCCTACCCGCGGCCGCTACGCGTACGCACGTCGAACCAAATACTTCGGCCCTCGTACGTTTGCTGCCAGAGACGATCCGCCCGTATACGCTCTGGCCTTCAAACAAAGAAATAAAAAAATAAAATAAAATGTATGCGTGTACTAGAGTACCTACACACGTAAGAAGTGAAACTTCTTTGTGACCTTAAAAATGTCACGAGTATGGCGTAACGCAAAAATGTCACGCGTACGGCGTAACGCAAAAATGTCACGCGTACGGCGTAACGCAAAAATGTTACACTAAATTTTTGTCCAACCCCGATAAAGAAGTTTCACTTCAAAAAATAAATAAATATTTCGGGACAATTTTCACACACGGCACTATCTGATCCCATACTAAGCTTTCGCTTGTGTTATGGAAACCAGATGGCTGATAAACGTACATATATAATTTTAAATAAATACTTATATAGATAATTAACACCCAGACACGGAGCAAACATCTATGTTCATCACACAAATATTTGCCCCGGGTGGGGATCGAACCAACGACCTCTGGCTTGGAAGGCAGGGCCACTACCAATCAAGCCAACCGGCCAGTCAATAAATTTAATAAATAAAGAAGACAGAAAGAATAATTTATTTTGCCAAAAGCCAACAACAGATATACTTAATAAAAGAAAGTAAACATACAAAACAAAGAAAAAGACAAAAGTGTGGCAGCACCTTTAGCAAAAAGGGGACCAACTCAGTATTAAGCTGTGCCATCAACAGCACAGCACTGATTTTCAGTGGCCCCCATTGTTTGAAGTACAGCTACAGACCGAAATATAGATGAATAGAGATAATATTAATAAAATAAACAAATATTACACCTTATAAATATCATAATTCATACATATAAATAAAAGACGTAGGAATGTACATGGACCAGAACATTAAGAAAATTGTATAATAACAAATATAATAAAAATTAATAAACATACATATATAGATAAATAGACACAAAAAATAAATGCATACCTTGACATAAAAAAGAATCCTTCCCGTCTTCATCTTTAACCAATTCCTCTAATAAATCATCAGTGATAGCCATTTTCTTGTCGTCTTTTATCAAATCGACGTCGGCTAGCGCTTTGAGATCCGTTTCGGATAGAATGCTTTCGACTTGGGCTTCCGTTAGTCCTAAGTTTTCGGTTAGTAGGTCTTCATTGCTGATATCTAAACTTCCGCTGTTATCTATATCTGGATTTATATCTCCATATAGGTCGCCTAGAGTGAATTCTGAGGTGGTAAAGGTATCTAGACCGCCTGTAGGTGGTTCTAACGTTAGTTCGACGGATATAGGCGTGTCTAGAGCTATAGGGAATAGGTCGTCCGTTTTTTCTGTGGCGGGCGGTGAGGGGGGCGGTGTTTTCGGTCGGAAATGAAGCCTGGAAAGAATAATTTAAAATAGATTGCAGAATAAAAATATAAATTAATTATCTATTACTTTACTACTGTTTATTATGAGAAACTTTACTATTTAATAAGAACATTATTTTAAACTATCAATAATTGGCTATTTCGATATACCCATTAATGCATATTGCAAGTTTTTTTTTTGCATTCTTTCGACTAAAATTAAACTATTGACAAATACATTTGAGAATAATATTGAGTTAATTTTTGTATAAGCTAGTGTATAATGTTCTTTTATCGATCAAAATTTACGATTATTTAAGAATAATGGTGCAACAAACACGTTCCATTTAAAATTTATCAAATGCACCAGTCAATAACTTCAAAAATACAATTGATTTAATAATCTTACATACTTAAAGGTTTCACTATGTATATTTTTGCCATAATATATCCATTACAAATAAAGAAAAAACTCACCATTTCTCCTGCACCTCGCTGATAAAACTCTCAAACTCCTTCTCGACGGGATGCAAACTTTCATCCGAGTCGTAGTCCGTACTACAACTCCACGCACGTTTCCTCATAACCCGTTTTAGATTGTTCTGCACAACACTATCTATCGTCCGTGCGCTCACACTGCGCACATCACTATTCGCACTATCGTTATCGACTTTAGCACTGTCATCGTACACTTTAGCGCTGTCATCATACACTTTAATACCGTCATCATACACTTTAGTATTGTCATCATACACTTTAGCAGTGTCATCATACACTTTAACACCGTCATCATACACTTTAACATTATCATCGTACACTTTAACACCGTCATCATCCATTTTGACACTGTCAACATCAATTTTGACACTGTCCACGTCCATTTTGACGCTGTCACAGTCCACTTTGACGCTGTCAACTTCGATTTTGACGCTGTCAACGTCCATTTTGACACTGTCAGCGTCGTCGACGTCGATTTTCACGTCTTGTAGGTCTATTTTAAGGTCGTCGAATGTTTCTCTAGGGACGTCGGTCCACAGGTGGGGGTTTGCGGCGAGGTGTTTTCGGAACGCGTGTCTCCACGGGTGCTTTCCACCCGTGTGGTAGTCGCGACTTATCACCTTTGGACTTCGCAGCCTTTGATTCTCGAGGTCCTCCTGGAAATTGAAAAATGTTATTGTTACGTTTTATGTCAAATAACTTAAATTATATGCATCAATTAGTGTTGACTTTATCTTGAATACTGTGTATGTATTTATTTAGTTGAATAAACATTTATTGAATATACTATCTGTGTTTTGTTTCTTGCTTTTATTCTAATACATATTATAAAAAGAGACTTGCATTAATATTTAATAAGAATGAAATATAATGTATATAGATAGATCATAATTCATTCATACTAATACTACTACTACTAACATGTGAAAAGTGTTTGTTTGTCACTCTATGTCGCAATAGAGCGAGTTTTTGATGATATTTAAGCTACTTTTTACCTCGGTACCTTCATTTCTATGGGATTTTTTAGATTTTTTTTTTTAGATTTTTTCGATTTCTCTTCATTCTACTTATTACTAGTCCTATAACTAACCTCAACCCTCGTCTCTGGCACGGGGAGGTCGGGCCACAGCGAGTCGAGCGGTGTTTTAACCCGGTCCAATATGACCCGGCCGCCCCTGCCGATGCGGCGACGGGCGAAACCCACGTAGCGGGGGTACGGGTGTCGGACAGATGTTAGTGTGAACCTGTGGAATAATAAATAAATAATTTACTTATATTAATTAAAATTAATCATCAAATTGTGTTGCTGAGCGTAAAACTCGAGAACGACGACCAATTCGGCAATTTTTTTTGCTAAGGCACAAGGAAGGCTCTTATAGAGAAAAAACATTAAAAAGAAAGGGGTAGTAGCGCAGAACAAGTCTGCTGGAGCAGCTAGTATCAAATATTAAATTATTATTATTACAAAAGTATAAGAAGAGGTAATTCAAAAATCTATACCTTCTGTAAATCAAAAAAAAAATTGACAGAAAACTCAAACTCAATCGATTTGAAACTTGTTATTTACATATTTTTATGTACTAGGTACATACTATTTTGAAATAGATACCCAACTACATAGTTTGTTAGAAATTATGCTTTTATCAATAAGCCAGTAATAAGGTCTGAATTGGAATTTGAAATATACAAAGATTTGAATGACACAGGCAATATTTTTTTATTATTAAAGCAGAAACTTAAAAAAATAACATTAAATATATTTATTAATATAAATATAATTTTCTACAAATGCACAACACTACAAGGTTATAGAAAAATACATATATAAAACAATTACCTCGTCCGTTCGTCTATTTCATGTTGGAACAGTCCCTCTTTCGACGGACTGTCAGGATCCACGGGGTCACCGCACAGCGTTGATGTTGGCTGAAATGAAACAAAAAATAATAAGATAACTGCGTTAAAAACAACCGACTTCAAACTTGAACTTGCAACATTTACAAATACAGACAAAAATGCTCATAAAATAAAAACTACTGGGCCTATCCGAATAAAATTTTTATGGGACCAATTCGACACCATCCCGCATCGAACAAAAAAAGAATCACGTAAATCGGTTCAGAAACCTCGGAGTAATCGGTGTACATACATAAAAAAAAAACATACCGGCCGAATTGATAACCTCCTCCTTTTTTTGAAGTCGGTTAATAAATATAAATTAAATTTGTTTGCTAAACATATTTATGATTGTTTTGCGCCCACTTTTATCGCCTTCACCTTTTAATGCAAAATATAGAAAAAGTACTACCCTCAAAAAATGGTCTCCTCTGAAAATCAGTGCAGCAATACATTTTAACACGTTAAACGCTTTAAGAAAAATCGAGTATTTCCATTCAGGCCACAAGGCTCATCGGTGAGCCTTATCATACCGGACCGTTCGAGCCATGGTGGTCACCCGTGAGCCGCGTGACAGGTCCAACGTAAACGCTTCCCACAAGCCACAGACTGCAGCTATGAAACAAAACGCGTATGGAAGTGAGCCGCGAGGCCCAGTAGCCGGTACGGACTGCGTGGTTTTCAAATCCGATGGAAACTTACTACTTTGGTTGAGAAGATTTATCTCGATGCTTTTTAACTGCGTTAGCTCCTCTTGAGTTAGTTCAAAATCATCAAAATCATCCATTTTTGAAGAAAAAAGCGTAACCGATCCTCACTACTCGACGTAGCGCACGGAAGTGTCGCGCGTGAGCGTGCGGCGCCGTGGGCCGTGCGGTGACCCCGCGGCCCCCCGCCAACGGAAAATACAAAATCCTTTGCATGAGGCCACGGGACTCACCCGTGAGCCTTTTACAATATCTTAAAAACTAGACGGTAAAAGTCGCTAGTTTTGATTTATCATACGAATTACTTAATTTTATGAACATTGGGATTAAAATTTTAAGTTGATGAAAATTACCGATTATCTGATTACGGCTTGGCTCGAATGGAAAAGTAAGCTGGGCTCACCGGTGGGTCGTAAAGCGTGCAACGTGTTAAATAATGGTTGCTGCTTTGCTGACGGGGAGTCCTTTTTGCCTCCATTGCTATCTTTTTTTCTTTTCTGTTTTGTGTATTATATTACTAAGAGTTATATGGTGGCAAATAAAACGATTTCTATTTCTATTTCTATTTCTATTTCAAATATATTTTTGATATTATTTTTCCATTTTCCCTTAAAAATGTGGGAAGATTGATGTTTTTTTTCAATCGACACTCGAAAAATGTGGGTAGATGGATTTTTTTTCAATCGACACTCAAAAAAATGGGGGTAAAGCGAATTTCTTTTCCAACTACCCTCAAAAAATGTTTGTAAGATATATTTTTTCCATCTACCCCCAATTAAATAAATACATATTTAATACTAACCATTTCATAGAAGCATCCCGGCTTACGACGGAACGCGAACGGACCGTCGTCGACCGGCGATACGCTCTCCTCTTCTGATGAAGTGCACTCTGAAATTATGAGTTAAATATAGGGTTTTTAAGATGGTTTTATTTTTTTTTTGAAAAGAAGACATTAAGCAAAAAATTAAAAGAAATCGATGGTCAATTCAATATTTTTTGTAAATCACTAGAATATTTTTTATTTTCACTTTCTTTAAATTTTATTTTTCCATTGAACACTATTTGTATTTCAGGCCAACATATTTTTTTTTATGTAAGTTACGCTTGATAACTACTTGATTGATTTTGAATATAATAGTATTTTCTAGTGTTTGATTTTACGCGAATATTATACATTTAGAAATTAAAGATTTTAACGAAAACCGAAACGTCGGGAAAATAATAAAATTAATAAATCGCGTTTAATTTTTTTATTTTTTGTAAACTATAAATTACCTCGCACTCCCTGCACGGAGCTGGGTGTGTGATGCCTGTGTTTCCTTCTTTTGTATGGTCGCTTTTCACGCTGAAATTATTACATAAAACAAAATTAGCTATTTGTACACAGAATTGTTAAAATGTTCACACACACACGTTTAATGTTCTATGTGCGTGAGTGAGAATGTGTCTGCGGTTGATACAATACATTGTCTGTGAGGCGTGTACGTGTATGTATGTATGTATGTATGGATGATATCCAGAGTGAACGAGTATTTTATTGTGATTGTATGTCAGGCTTGTATCACTGTACGTCAAGTGTGTATGTGTATGTGTATGTATACAGATGTATGTATGTATGTCTATATGTATATGTCGTGGCCATATCGTAGATTTACTCATTTCATGAAATGGCCAATTTAGTTTGGCCAGATCGTTAAATCGTCAACGTTACACGATTTGGTCATCCACATTTGGCCAGATCGTCGATCTGGCCAAACGTGGATGGCTATTTCACGAAATGCGACCATTTTTGTTTCTTTTTTAAAAAAGCGATTCGCTTCTGGCCCTCGCCGGCCGCTGCCGCGGCACGCTCGCTTTGCTCGCTCGGCTCGTGTGTTGTTTATTAAAGTCTAACCTAACCTAACCTAACTGTTTTCTATTGAAAAAACCATTCGCTTCTGGTATTCGCCGGCGCTACCGCGGCACTAACTTAAATGACAATAAACAAGTTCTTAAAATATTCTGATTTTTTTAATGTTTTATGGACTCTCTAAGATATTTTATACGATCTGGCCAAATGTCGATGACCAAATCGTGAAACGTTGACGATTTAACGATCTGATCAAACTATGTTGGCCATTTCATGAAATGAGCAAATCTACGATATGGCCACGACATATATACACACCTGCCGCTGGTGAGCGTCGTGCGGTGCGGGCGCGGGCACGCGCGGCGCGAACGTCGTGTGCGAGAAATCGCGACGCACCGGTGTTAGCGGCACCGCTGGGATAGCGGCACTAGAATTAGTAATACATGTTTATTTATAACAATATTATTCACGCTTTCTGTTCATTTTGTGTACTTATAGGTAAATAAAAAAAGAATCGTCACAAATATATGATGCATAAAACATACTAAAACGGGAAATCTATATATATATAAAAGAAACCCGTTTTCCTTGGTCACGGCATCACGCGTGAACGGGTGAACCGATTTCGATAATTTTTTTTTATTATATTCCTTAAAGTACGAGGATGGTTCTTATGTAGAGAAAACGTAAATATGTACCACGGGCGAAGCTTGGGCGGACCGCTAGTTTAAATAAAAATAAGACCCAAGATATATCTAGTTTTAATCAGTATCACAAGCCAAACAGAATCTTTTAGTCTAGTATGTCATTCAAACCGTATATTTTAATCAAGTCAGTCATTCACGCGATAGCTTTTAGTCAAATCTGTCATTCACGCCGTATCTTTTAGTCAAATCCGTCATTCACACAGTATCTTTTCGTCAAATCTGTCATTCTCACAGTATCTTTTCGTCAAATCCGTCATTCACACCCTATTTTGTAGTAAAGTCTGTCATTCACACCGTATCCTTTAGTCAAGTCTGTCATTCACGCCGTATCTTGTAGTCAAATCTGTCATTCACGCCCTATCTTGTTATCAAGTCTGTCATTCGCACCGTATTTTTTAGTTAAGTCTGTCATCCACGATGTATATTTTAGTCCATTCTGTCATTCAAGTAGTATATTTCAATCATGTCTGTTTTTCACGATATATCTATCAGTTAAGTGTACCATTCACGCCGTATCTTTTAGTCAAATCTGTCAATCACCCTGTAATTTTTAGTCAAGTCTGTCATTCACCCCGTATCTTTTCGTCAAATCCGTCATTCACACTGTATCTTTTAGTCTGTCATTCATGCCGTATCTTTTAGTCAAGTCTGTCATTCACGCCGTATCTTTTAGCCAAGTCTGTCATTCACGCCCTATCTTGTTGTCAAGTCTGTCATTCACATCATTTACGCAACATCTTTACGTATATTTCGGACAATTCTCAACAGATCTCAGTCAGTCAGTTATTACTTACCGGACAGGCGGCTCAGGTAATTGGCTCGCAAAGTCGCCAGCCGCGTATCGCCGCTCAGCGAGTAAAGCCGTGAGTTTCACCAGTTCCCGCTTCGCCCGCTCGCGGCGCGCTACCATCTCGAGCAGGCTTAACGCAGTGGCTAACTCGCGACGCAGTTTGAGCATCTTCTCGTATGAGCTCTCGTCGTTTTTCCTGTGGAGATGAGATTATTTACATTACTTATGGAAGGTTGATTTATCTAGAATGTAATGCACTAGGTGAAAAGTAGCATTTGGCTTTATTTTCTGTACGTTTATATGATAGAATGTAAGTAATTTTTCTTGGAAACTCATACATTGAAACATTTTCTTTTTTGGCAATTGTTTCATAGTGATAGTAATAAAAATCATTCATTCAATGATATAGAATAAACTTTTGTCATTCCTTGTTACTACTACCTGAGAAAAATAGTGGTATAATATTGTATAGGCTCTCGTACAATTACCTGTGTTTTTTGTTTTGATTGGGTTCGTTGTACTGTTGTACTTGTAGAAGCAAAAATAGGCTATAGAAAAATTTTCCTAGATGATTGTATATTTTTCGCAATGTTCCTTTACACAATATGTTTGCCAAAAATGCGTTTCTATATTTTGGCACGCTCTATAATTTGTTTATTTCTTTTTCACAAACAAATTATTCTAAATCTTAAACCATTTCTACCACACAGAACCTTCAATACCTACCTATTTTTCCTTGTCTGCATCTTCTCCGTTCGTCTCCTGAACGCAAGGTAGGGGTTATTCGACGACTGTCCGGGCCTGCTCTCCGTCTTAACGGACAATACGAGTGGATGTTGCTGTAACAAATAGTTTACATTTCAACCCCACATTCGAATGTTGACCATTTGTGTTGGCCCGTAGATACTGTGAAGTTCTGAGTTCATAACCCCGCATACCAATATCCAGGGTTATAATCGTTTAATATGAGCAGCAATGTTTAATCTGTCTATTCTAGCACATATAACAAATGCGTCATTAAAAAGAGTTACGAGTAAATGTAATACTACGTTGCGAAGTAGAGCTTTCAACGAGCGCTTCTCTAAAGCCTCCCTTGGCAGGCATTCAGACCTCGTATATGGCTTGTGATAAATATTGGCCCTAACTATATAGTATAAAACGTGAAGCAACTTTAAGTTATAAATATGTGATCTAAAGCTGAAACAGTGATTGCTATTGCACCACAAACATTTCAATCAAGGTAGGAGAATCTGGCACAAGTTAGGTAGGTCACTAAATGCAATCAGTTAAACTACGACAAACGTTAGGTGATTATTTAGGGCTTTATCGCACAGCCCGCGCCTAGTGACCGCCTACAACTCACCGTGGTCAGCCGCTTATTAAGCCAGTAATCATACACGGCGATCACGAGGTCATCCTGCCGCTCCAGGAGAAGCTTGGCCTCGTTGAGCGTGACCACCGTTTGGCCAGAGCTCTTCTCCAGTTTGTCCATCATTTGCTCGAACTTTAGCTCTGAAATGTAACTCTTGTACAGTCCGCGGCATGACTTCTGTTTATGCATTCATTCAAACATCGAACTCGAACACAAGAAGATCGGAAAGCGGGACATATTACAAAAGGTTTGGTGCCTTACATTGTATCTAAACTTGAAACATTATGTAGAAGAACTTAATTTTTTTTCAGATACCGCGATACTTATAAATTCCTTACAGTAAAACATTTTTAACGATATTCGTTCACGTATAAGTTACCGACAGGTGACCGTATTTCTCAAGGATTACTTCGCCTAAGCTTTGACCTACTTAGGACGAGAGTTTTCGAGATGATTGCGCCTCATTCGAACATGATTAGAATCGTAAGATATTTTGAAAACCAATACCTTTGTAGGGATTGAGGTATAACCGCTCCGTGTAGAGAATTATTAATGATAAATTGCCATTTAAACATAATTTACTTTTACATTTATAACCATATATTTGGAAGCTTTTTATTCAGAGTATTTTAAACTAACACCAGCTCATGTTTACTTATATCCTTATACAGTTACGTGATACTTCAGTATCTAGCTATAGCATATCTATATTACTGAGAATACAATCAAATTGCGGATGTACCCACATATCTTGGTACAAAGTTCCAACCAAGTTTATATTGAATCAGCTGTACTATTACTAATAGACGCTCATTGTTTTACGCCATTTCTAAGACAAATCCATTCTCCTTCTAAGTACATTTACCATACTTTTAATCTATACTAATATTATAAAGCTGAAGAGTTTATTTGTTTGTTTGAACGCGCTAATCTCAGGAACTACTGGTCCGATTTGAAAAATTCTTTCGGTGTTGTTAGCCCATTTATCAAGGAAGACTATAGGCTATATATCATCACGCTAAGACCAACAGGAGCGGAGCCACGCGGGTGAAACCGCGGAGCGCAGCTAGTTACTTATATAGCAATAAACATAATGAATTACGTTTGTTAAAACTTCGGTTCTGAGTTATCCTCGTGAGCTTATGGGCAAAGTTTGCGTACAATATCGTATGATTAATATACGTAATTCACTGAATGGCTGGATCAACGTATTTTGCATGGAATAATTTCGTCTCTGCCTTAATGTTTATTTGCTCCATATCACTCGAATCGGTTCAGCGAGTAATGAGTGCTATAATTTGTATAACGTGACAATTATTATTGTATGTTGAAGTGTATTTGGATATGTCGTGGTCATATCGTAGATTTGATCATTTCATGATATGAGTGGCCATTTCACGAAATGGTCGCATTTCATGAAATGGCCAACATGGTTTGGTCAGATCGTTAAATCGTCAACGTTTCACGATATGGTCATCCACATTTGGCCAGATCGTATAAAATATATAAAGTCCATAAAACATTAAAAAATTCTGAATATTTTTAGAACTTGTTTATTGTCATATAAGTTAGTGCCACGGCAGTGGCCGGCGAATGCCAGAAGCGAATGGTTTTTGCAATAGAAAACATTTAGGTTAGGTTAGGTTAGACTTTAATAAAGAACGCACGAGCCGAGCGAGCAAAGCGAGCGTGCCGCGGTAGCGGCCGGCGAGTGCCAGAAGCGAATCGCTTTTTAAAAAAGGAACAATTATAATAACATAGGATATATAAATATATTTATGTAAAGGATTTTAGACGCATTTTTTCCTCAATATAAGATATCCGCATTTTCCATAGTACTCGAACCTCTTCGTCGTAAATTATTTGCTATGACTTTCTTCATATTGTAATAAAATGAACTATGAAGTTTTAAACTGCGAATAATTAAATTTTCGCCAGCGGCCGCCATCTTATCACATAAACACAGCGCTTGCAGCGCCTCTACCAATAATTAATGTAACTATTTTACGATATGATCAAATAATTTTGATCATTTCATGAAAAAACCGCGCGTTTAGTTGGCCATATCGAGAAACGATTTCTTATCATTGATCTGCCCAAACCACATCATGATGTGGCCAATAGACATTCGAGCATTTCATGAAATGCGACCATTTCACGAAATGATCGATCATATCATGAAATGAGCAAATCTACGATATGACCACGACAGATACATTATGATAAAAGGTAGTTTAAATAATTTCTAGACTGTTCTAATTAAACTTCGACTGATACGAAAGGAAGCCACTAAGTAGGTGAATTCGTGTTAGACCTTCGATCCTTTTAAACTTTAAACAGTGGGTGTCGAGCTTCAGAAAGCTTGCTTTATGAAGCTCTTTCTTGGAAAGTATTAACGCTATTGTTCTTTGTTATCTAGCGTAAAAGCATGGCAAATTTTTAACATGTTTATGGGTGACAGTCTTGCTTCTATTTTACCTATCAATACATATAATAAAATTCTAGAAAAGTGGTGTCTGTACAATGAAAATATGTAAAAAAAAATTAGCAGGGGTTATTATTAAATCGATCCCAAACCCAAAACTGTAGTTAAAAAAATTTTTGTCTGTTTGTCTGTTTGTCTGTATGTTTGAACACGCTAATCTCAGAAACGGCTTATCCGATTTCGATGCGGTTTTCACTAATATATTGTGGTAATCTTCATTTAACATTTAGTGTTTATTTCATGTCAATCGGTTCATAAATAAAAAAGTTATGACCATTTAAGTACTCACGGCGAACATTTGCTAAGGCATTCTATGGTACACTATACAGTGTACGATAAAACGTAAGTTATCTGTTATACGCTACAGTTATGTCCAAGTGATCATATCGAAAGTCCCCAAGGGTGGGGGGGTAAGCTGAGGTAGTAGGGGGGAGGGGTCAAATTAAAATTATACTTATTTCTAGGTAAATTTTATACATAAAATGTCCTTTAAATTATGTCGTATTATATTTTTAACCCCCGATGCAAAAATATGGGTGATAAGTGTTTGACCGCTGTGTGTGTGTGTGTTTGTGCCACCGTAGCTCGCTAGCAGGTAATCCGAATTAGATGATGTTTTTTTGTTAGGCAGCATATTTTCCGACGCTGGTTCTTAAATAAACTGTATCAAAATCGGTTCATCCATTTATTGTACCTAGGTATATAGGGGTAAAAGTGGGAATAAAAATAACTAAAGTTGTCGAATATACTTTAGTGATATATTAAATGAAAGTGAACGACCTATCAGTAAAAATAAGTCAAATTTTATCAAAATCGGTTCATCCATTTATTTGATATAGGTATAAAAGTGGTAGGTAATAAAAAAAGTGAATTTTGACTCAAGTGACATATGAAATGAAAGGGCATGACGTGTAAAGTATAATTAGACATATTTAATCAAAATCGGTTCATCCATTTACTATACCTATATACAGGTATAAGTGGGAATGAAAGAAACGAATGGTGTCAAATATACCTAAGTGATATATCAAATGAATGTGCATAACGGGTGAATTACAATTAGTAATGTTTTATCGAAATCGGTTCATCCGTTTATTACATATAGGGCACTTTAGGGGTGACAGTGGTTAGATAAATAAACCAAATGGAGCATCAAACGATAGGATATGACGTGTACATATAGGTACAATTAGATAATATTATTTACATCAAAATCGGTTCTGCCATTTACTAGGGATGGAAAGGGAAGGGTTGAAATTCTGTGAAAGAAGAGGGGGGCATGGGAGCGAGAGGATAGCCACACCCTGGAAATTTTGAACTCTTCTCAAAGCCACATAGGCCTGGCCCTTGGCAATTTTTTTTCTTAAATATACCACTTCTTTTGCCACTGTGGTCCATTACAATTTATGCACGGTTACGGCCCAACTTAAAAGATGTCAAGCAGCAACAAACTTATAGATATCAATATGATGTAGGAATGTATTATGGAGGTAGAGGTAGGTCTCGCTCACTTGAAAATATTAAATGAAAATAAGAAACCGAAGTTTAAAAATTTAAAAAAAAACCCAACGCAACGAAGGAAAAGGAATATATAATTTTACAAACTTCCCGACGATCTTTAAAATTAAGTACCATTATAAAAAAAAATATATAAGATATATTATGATAATGATGGTATGGCAGCCCCGACGACTTTGTTTTTTTTATGATATTTATTTTTAAAAATCTTCGGGAAGTTTGTGAAATTATTTATTCCTCTTTCTATGCACTTTTCTTCGTTACGTTGAGTTTTTTTAATTTAATTTTTATTGAACGGTCTATACGGTTTAGTTACTGCAGGCGTGAGACAGGAAAGATCTGAGCGCTGAGACAAACGTCAAAACGCAAAGAAATAGAATCCGCTATCGATACTAATTGTCATAAGCGTATGATGTTTTGCTAAGGATTTGTTCACCCTACCAACGACGACGACGACCACGAACAAAATTTTCATCCAGTCGCAATTTAACAAAATTGTGCAAAACACAATTAAAAATCAATTATTAAAATTTCCTGTCGTTCTGGTGATTGGAATTTTTATTTTTGAGATCAACGATGAATGAAAAAATAGATTTTTCGTAGAAACAGTGGCTCCTAGAAAAAAATGTATGTGAAGTTTTTTAAAGATAATTTTATAATCTACAATTTTGGTAAAAGTTAAGGAGGAAACGATTAACTTACCGTCTCGGCGAAAATCGCAAGAAACCTATTTTTATATTAATTGTCCTCGAATTTTTTTTTTCTTTCTGAGTACCGGTATGACGGGAAATTTTAACATTTTATTTTGAACCAATTTTGTCAGGATGAAAATTTTGGTCTTGGTCGTCGTCGTCGTTGGTAGTGTGACCGAACCATTACTAAAATATCATGAGCTTATGTCAAAAATTATCGATAGCAGTTTCTAATCCTTAGCGTTATTCTATTCTCTGACATTAGTCTCGGCCTGCTACTATCGCTAATTTTTGTCATAAACTCATGATATTTTAGTAATGACGGCGACGACTATGACTAAAATTGTCCTCCAGACAAAATTGGTTCAAAATAAAATATTAAAATTTCCCGTCATACTGGTATTCGGAAAGAAAAACAATTCGAGGACAATTAATATAAAAATAGGTTTTTTGCGACTGTCGGCGAGACAGTAAGTTAATCATATAATCACCTTTTACCAAAATTGTAGATCATAATATTATCTACAAAAAACATCAAATACCTACATTTTTTTTCTAGGAGCCACCGTTTCTACGAAAAATCTATTTTTTTCATTCATTGATCTCAAAAAAAAAATCCAAGCACCAGAACGACAGGAAATTTTAATATATTATTCTAATTGTGTTTTGCACAATTTTATTAAATTGCGACTGGATGAAAATTTTGTTCGTGGTCGTCGTCGTCGTTGGTAGGGTGAACAAATCCTTATCAAAACATCATACGCTTATGTCAATTAGTATCGATAGCGGATTCTATTCCTTTACGTTTTGACGTTTGTCTCGGCACTCAGTTGCTGCACAATATATTGTCAAAAACATCCATACAAGGAAGGAAGGTAAATAAATTTGCTCCTCTCCCTCCTGGTGCCTAAAAAATAATATGACATAATTTAAAATAAATTTTACGTAGAAAATTAATTAGGCACTTATTTTTTATTTTTTAGCTCAGTTTAGTAATAAATTTTACTAACAGTTCTTTTAATTATTTATGGTAGTACGTGTTTATTCAATAAAAGTTAAGTAGTAACTACTATGCAGTCACTATTCCACGCGGACGAAGTCGCGGGCACAGCTAGTCAGGAAATAAATCTAAATAGGTATACAGGGTGTCCCACTATTGGTATACTAAGCGCGAAGGGACTTGTAGTTTTGCATACACTGATCACGTAAAAAATACTTAAACAACAAAATTACGTCAAAAATTTTTTGCTAATTTTTTCCTGAAAATTCATGTTTTCTTCTCTAGCTTCGCGCAGCCGGCATATACCGCTTCTCTAATGTGAGCATTTTGTCTATGAAAACAATCTTAAACGATAGCTCACGTGCTGGTGGCAAAGTTGGGCGGGTTGCTTGTTATCGGTGTACACATAGAGTTTTAAGAATTCATCTATTTGAAAAAAAATGCGTCTGGAATTTTATAAGTATTTTTGGCGTACCTACTCAGCGTATGTAAAACTATAACCTCCTTTGAGCTTAGTATACCAACAGTGGGACACCCTGTATATTTATATACGTATTTCCGCAAACACATGGAATAGGTACCTACGCTTCACTATTTGATGTTCTTAATTATTACTATAATATGTATAGTAGATGAGAGGTATGATTAACTGAACTTAATTGGAGCGTTTACTTGGAATATAGGATACCATAGCAATACATAACTAACATAAATTAAGTCACTATAGGTAAGATAAATTCAACGTAAAATAATTTTCGTATAGTTTTGTAAAGGTTTACAAATCTTACAACTAAAACTACATCTTCAAGTGAACTAAAAGAGAAAACAAAACTCCACAATCGTAATTCCATCAAGCTATCTACTCAACCTACATAGCCGATACGATCAACTGGTGACAGCACACTTTGGAGCGGCTTAGCATTAATACTTTGCTAATTTAGTGCTGAGCCCCGCGGTACTAAACACCCTAATACCGGTTGATTTATCGAAGGTACACTACCTGGTATAAATTACCGTTAGGCAAGCTAAGCTGACGTTCGCTTAGTTTACGAATTAATGGCTATTCGAGACTTTAATTAACTCCTTGATTGGAATTCAAATTGTCGTAAACGTTGGTGTAATAATTCAATGTTATCGAAAGCAAAGCTTCACCTCAGCCTGATAAGAAGAAACATAGAAGAACTGAATTATTAGTTATATAAAAGCACTTAAAATATTATATTTTAGATATTGGCTATTCTTATTTATTGAGAACTTATCTCAAGGGATGAACGTTATCGTCTAGCTGATCGTTAATTTATGTTTAGTAGGAACTAGGAGCTTTAATTTCAGACGATTTAATAAAATACCTATAATGTTATGTTTAAACTCATCATAAACGAATATGCTTTTATGGCTTTATAAAGACATCATATTATCTTTAATTGCAATCTACAATATGAACTGTCACAGAATGCTTAAAAAAATCAATAGGTATGTAATGCCTGAACCTATTTAGTTCTGTCTATTTTACTGAAAATTTTCACGTATTTATAGATCTAACTAGAAATTCCTTGCTCTATCTGTATCACCTCCCATCCTGTTCTTTCATTAGCACTACGTAGAATATTGGCACCTGTATAATATTTTCCATTTGGACCTCCCCAAAAATAAATCTTTTATTCGCAAAACGCAAATACAAGCGATCCCTGTGTCAATCTCATTATAATGCGCAGTTGATCCCGAAGCGCCTCTCACGACCTCGGCCGTAATATTAAAAATTCAATTATTTTTATATTATCACTTTTCTATTACGACGTTCCCATTTCAATAAATTATACTTGGAAATTCGCAGAAATCCAAATGCTTTCAAATTACTTACATTAATAATTCAGAAGGCGTATTTAGAATTTTAATTAGAATTGCCTATGAATGTATATTCTTGCTAAGTTACAAAGTTTCACTATTTATAGGATGATTAACATATTCTAAGACTACTCCTAATACAACCTTAATTATACGGATCCTTCTAAAATTAGTAATTATTAAACAGAAGGGGTAAAGGCTATGAAAACATATTATTATACAAAGTTAACGAAGTAGCTTAGAAAATACATTTTCTTCACCAGTGTTTATATTTTGTAAACGAACAAGCCTTCTGGGTAAAATTAACAATAGTGTAGTATTTACAATGTACATGGGAAATGTCATGAGCTCGATAAAAATAAAGTGCTATCAAGCGAACCTCGTTAAATAAAACTATAATTGAATACGGTATATTTAATTTAACTTTACTGAGATTTTTATTCACTTTCCCTTGATGGCTATATAGTATCTACCTATCTATTGTGTTTCTATTATAAGGAAAGAGTCTCTTATTTTTGAAGAAAGCTCGTCTGTATAAAAGTACAAAATAATACTTACCTATTATGATAATAACCACTTATCTATTTTGTTTACCATGACTAAACACGTTTTAATAAACTACATTAAGTAGTTTCTTTCCGTATTCCCTAATAAATAAATTTATTTGTATATAAATGAAAATTTCATAAATAAGTATTATAAAATACTCAGAAAATTATTGTATACATTATTTATAACATAAAAATACTTTCTCTTTCACTGGAGATAGACGAATGAAAAGGTATTAAAATATTTCAGAGCGCGCTCTTATTGAAATTGTTGGAGTTATTCAGAAAGTTTCTCCATCGATTACACGCAGTCTCTATTGATGACGTGAAAACCTTTTTATATCGAACATTTCTTCGAGAACTTTCTGAGAAACAACTGTCATACAAAAATGCGTTCTGAGAAAAATGTATCTTTATATATGGCGTTTTTTCTGAGGTTTCCTTGTAGCTAATTCGAAGGAATTATTTAAATTTTGGTTTTAAGGTAGGTATAGGAAATATGTAAGTATTGGAAAACTTAAATCTGTATGAAATTTGATTATAAGTCTGTGTTTGCACATAGACTATGTTTTATCTGGTTACCACGCGAATGAAGTCGCGGGATAAAGCTTGTAAAAATATTATATAAAAAGACGAGCACACAGAAAAAAACTATAAAAATAAGGATGGAACTTATTGAAACAGAAAAATACAAATAAACAGTTTTTATACGAATAAAATGAATTCCGAAAATTATAGAGCTCAACCAGCGTTAGCTACTATCAAATATTCTGTGGCTCGACTTTAAATTTTATTCTCATTATTAAACTTTATAAACAAAATCGTGGATTTGGAGGAAAATATTAAGTTTACCTGTTTTCTTTTCCGTTTTCTTGTTTGATTTTAAGTGAATATTTTGCATGTAGAAACTATAGATGGACAATTTTATCCCTCAAAAAGTACATCGGTATGTCAAACCGAAATAGTGCACTTTTTATAAAATTTTTAATTTCATCATCATCATCATCAGTGCATATTATTATAATAATTATTATCCAATGCCGGGAAATTACTCTATGGCAGCCCATCTCACACTAGAATAATATAATATGCTATATTCGACACAACACTAGTATGTAGCTAATCTAGTGTATTTCAGGAAATATAGCATAGGTATATTTTGTTCCAAACATTAATTAACCTCGTCCCTCTCGTGTTCTTTATCCTCTTGTTTATTTACATATAACCAAACTATCATCTGTTCATAAATATACAACGTGTAGTATGCGTGTGTGTTTGTATCCTAAACAAGGAAACACGTATGAATATTGTATCGCTTCTGAATCGGTTATGTTTTCGTGCCGTTTTCCACGCGATTTCAAAGGAAACGTATATTTATTTAACGTTGCATTTCTTTTGGCGCTTTATCGTGTACAAAATGGAAGTTTTATTTGTTGTGGCTGTTTAGTTTTTGCGTTATTTCTTAACATTTTATATAAACTTCCACCACTCTAAAGTTTATTACAGGGGCAGTATTTTGTTTCTAAAATAAAATTTTCCAATGATCTGCAAAAGTTATGCATTAATATTGCAGCTATTGAACCTAAGCTGTCGACAATTTGCATACAAGTCTATTATTTTCATATGGTATTAAACTGTTCATAAAACAAGTTAACAATGCACCTACTAGTAAATATCTCCATTGTACAAATTAGGTACATACAAATCTCTACCGAGTCTACCTAGAATCAAAGCTGTTAAGGTCTGAATAATAAAATACTTTGATATATTCATCTATATTAATATTTATTTCGTATCGTTGTCTTACATCAAAGCCTAAATTAGTTCAGCTTAGAGGGAACAAGACATTTATTGACTGTTAGGCGGTAGGTACGAAGTTCGCCGGGTCAGCTAGTAATAATATATTTATTTCGTTTCAACTTTCATCCCGTGCGTAGGGTGGCTCTATTATAACACAAAAAGTAAACGAGTCAAGTCACTTCCCACATAAAAAGAGGGAGTTGTGTCAATATGCCAAAGTATTTCCCTCCAAAGTTAGTTAATCCTCACGAATGATGGATGAGTTTTCCAATTGCATCTCAAACTAATTCTCGGAAGCGCTTTGCTCGTAGTTTGCAAGAATAACAAGAGACGTCTACGCAATTTGCCCATTTCTTGTTTATCTACAAAACAATTTTCGTATTAAACTCTGAGACATATTAAGTGGAGTTTTTTATTCGATATTCCTTGATTAATTTTATAAGTGCTTGGAAACCACGGTAGATAATCACATTGTTTGTTAAATAAGCTTCCAAATTACGTTTTGATGAATTGAATAATAAGGTTTTTTCCCAAATAATAAGGAAACAGAAAACTTGTAAATCTTATATACAACATAAACAACTTTTGTGGCACCAATTAATTATTTATTATACATAAAATACAACTTAGGAATATTGCGTCGGGTCGCCAGTGGCTGCCGAGTCTCTACGCATTAATTCCACCGTCTGGCTTGCTACGGATTGATACAAAATATGATCCAATATTATTTTCTTGTTTAGAGATAAATATTTATATTCAGGAATATTGGGGATTAACGGCTCAACAACTTTGTGTAAATACAGCAGATGTTTCAAGGTTTGTTTGAAGTTCAGTCAAAAGTACGGCAGTATTATTATTAGTTTGGGTATTATAAAGTTAATTTCAGTCGTACCAAAGTAAAGCGCCATCTTTTGCGTAAGTAATTTAATAAACGATATAAAGCAAAATATGTAGACATGTAAAAAACTGCGCTAGAATTAACCTACTAGATGAAGTTATGAAACTAATGGACCTTAAATCAGCAGCAGTTAACCAACACACACTCACACACGCACTAACACACATTGTGTGTGGATGTCACACACACAATTATGCACACACATGAAAACGTAATCTCCAAGACTAAAGAAAAAATGTCCTATTCAATCACCAAGGTGTAGTTTTCAACTCATTTATGTCCATAATGAAGCTCTCAATGAGTCGTCACGAAAAGTAAGGCAGTGTTTGGTTATGCAAAGATATTCAGGGGCGATCATGTTGCCTGTAATGGACCTTAATGGGTCATCCACGTTGACACTTTTCTGCTAGTAAAGAAAAGTACCTATTGTTCTTACGCTACTGGACAGTTTTTTATTTGCGTGTTAAAAAAAAGCTATTGAATAGTTTCTTGTTCTCGGCGAAGTGTGTTTATTATCAAATTCTTTAATATTGTTTCGGGGCTTCTAAATTCTGTATTTTCCTTTGTATGTAGTTTGATATTATAAATTTAAAGTTAATCGTGAAATTCTGTGTCCAAAGTACAATTGATCGCTTTATAATATATTTGAATTATTTTAAACGATTTGTGGTATAGGATGCGGCGGAACCTCGTTTAGTGGTCGGTAAAGCTGATTTAAATAAAATGTTGTAGGTATTATATATTTTAGTGCTTAATTTATCCGCTTATATTGCTGTTTTAAGTTTTAAATTTGTCGTAATAAAGTAAGTGTTAAATTTAAGGAATAAATCGGTTCATAAGGAATTTTTAAATTTTGAAGAGCAGAAACATTTAGCTATTATTATAACGCAAATAAAACGTAACAATAAGACACTAAAATGTTTTATGAAAATATTAGTTATTGGTATAATATTAAAGGTATAAAATTTTAAGTTTAAAATTGAAGAGGGTGCCTTAATTTTGATAAAACATCATAGTGGTTTCTTTGATATTGTATTTCCTCGAAAATATGCCAATTATTCCATTGAGGCCATTAATTAAGATAAAACTTCGCTTCGCTCCCATAAAACGAAATTATGTTCGACAAAATTTGTTTTTGAAGTGTGAACAAAATCATAATTAGCCCCATCACGCCATTTTAAGTTCTGAAGGTAACACTTTCATATTATAATATGAGTTAATTAATTCATTTCATACTTAAATAAGTGCCGAAATATTAGCAACGCTCGAATAACTAAAATAAATCTTATCGTAAAGGTTAAAGGTTGAAAATTGCTTACCGCGTCTTTATTATTTGTTATTTGGGTCCGTCCGTCTCTGCCGGCATATTACAGAACTTAATTAATTTTTTACTTTAATAAAATGCTACTTAGAATTATTTTAAGAAGAGAGGTCGGGTCTTATTTCGTCTAATAAGTGTCGTGTTTTGACGATTTATTTTCAACGTGTCTCTCTTATCTAATCTACATTTAACTGTAGTAAATTCAAGAGCTCGTATATAGAGCGTAACACTTAAAAAATATGAACACACAATGTAAATTTAAAACATGTCAACATTATGTTTCTTTTTTACTTACATTGATAAATTTTATGATGTAGACGGTAGAGGGACAAATTTTCTGAAATAGAATATAATATTATATTCGTTATCTTGTGGTAATCACCGACCGTAAACAGATTTCAACAGGAAATGTGTTTTTGCTACTTTTACGTATACATGAACATAATTTACGTGATGTACTGTTGAAACTGAAGAACAACTTATTAAAATGTCAAAGAAATTTAATCAATATTTCATAAAAAAACCTACTTTAGGTTAATTAATGATGAATATATTAGTTTCTGTCTTTCTATTAAAAATTTAATAATAATTTAAGATGAATTAAATAAATTTATTTTATCCAAACTATAATTTTCTCATTAAACAAAATTATAGTTAAACTTTTTAGCAGTTAAAAGGTAATTTGTGTTATAATTCATATTAGTTTAGAAAATAAATAACTTCTACCTATTTTAAGAAACTTGTCAGACGGTTTTCTTGAAAAAAGCAATCAAATGCAAATAAAATAAATTGAATTGTAACATAAATGAAAATAAATATCTGCTTATTTTTATTTATCAAGCTTACGACTACATTTTAGGTTTATATTAATGTTTTTGTTTGTAAAAATTTATAATAGCTACTATAATTTTGTAATGTGATCTGGTGTTGTGTGATATAAAATTGTTTATTGCAATTTATAATATATTTGCATGCTCAATTACGAGCCAGAATGTTTATGAGTCTATGTAATATGTACCTACCTAACATCTTTGTAAATCTACATTCTGCAAATAAAGAAATTTGAATTTTGAATTTGAATTTGAATTTGAATTTTTGAAAGACGAATATTTATTTAGGATGAAGCATGCTGATTGAAAAAGGCTGATGACGGTTAATGTGATGAAGACCAATAAGGGATGACTATATATTGTCGCAATGGACGTATAATGACTGAACATCATTGAACATACTTATAGACAAGAACAATAATTAAATTATTAATTGATATAATATATAATAATATTATATCGAAATAATAATGAATCGAACAACCTTTTTTTTTTTTTTTTTTTTTTTAAGTGGGGAAATCTTGCATAGATACCCACGGCCTCCGGGGAAGGGGCCGTGGGTTATGTCGGATTCCTACCGACCAAAACCCCACTGTGTTCCGTCAAGCCGCATCAACGACGGGGCCACGGGTATGGTAGAATTCTTCCGTGACCCCATCAGCGGCTGCCCGTCGCCAGGCCAAAACAAATTGTGAGCCAACCAGCTCTAACCTCGTGGGGCGGCGTGAGCGGAACACGTCTCACGCCACCACATCTCTCCGGACGATGGACTAAATCCCCGATCCATCGCCCGGCGCCCCTCGTTAGGGAGGCTGGTTGCGGCCGCGTAAATCAGCCGCAACACGACAACGACGCCCAATAGGGCGTCGGCGCCGGATCGGGTCCGCGTGAGGATCCCTCTCGCGGACCCGCTCAGCCTCCTCTTTCCGCGAGATCACGTCCTCGGAGAACGTGATCACCGCGCGCCAGGATCTGTCGCTGCCCACCATTGCGCAAACTATGGAAGGCAGAGAGAGATCCGACCCGACGACCGCGACCAAGCGAGCACGAGGCTCGGCCCACGCGGGGCACACGGCAAGAGTATGATCTGCCGTGTCCTCCGGGCAGGCGCACCAATGGCAAGCCATGCTGGGCTCCCTCCTCGCGACTTTGCACAGATACCGCCCGAAGCAACCGTGCCCGGACAGTACCTGTGTAAGGCGGAAGGTTATGGCCCCATGCCGCCTGTCGCACCACTCTCGCAGCACCGGTCGAATTGCTGCGACCGTCCGCTCTCCAGCGCTGGGCTCTTCGAGCTGGCGTTCCCACTCCCGGAACCGCCGTTCGACGGCCTCATCCCTCCACTGCTTAACCTCTTCATAGGATGGGTTGAGCCCAAGTAACTTGGACGCCGAGACGCGGCGATACACGTCCGCGAGCATCTCGGCGTCCAGTTCCCACGGTGGCGTTCCGGCCATCACGCACGCTGCCTCGAATGAGACCGTGCGGTACGCCCTCACTACCCTAAGCGCCATGACCCGCTGCGGTCTCCGCAGGAATGGTCTATTACGGGCGCTTAGGGCATCTGCCCAGATGGGGGCCCCATAGAGGGCCATGGAGCGGATTACGCCTGTATACAAGCGGCGACACCCACCCCTGGCACCCCTAAGGTTTGGGAGCAAGCTTCCCAGTGCCCCGGCCACCCCTACAAGACGGGGGGCGAGGCGACGGAAGTGCTCCACGAACCTCCATCTGCTGTCCAGCACAATGCCTAGGTACCGCATTGTGGATCCAACCTTGATGGGCACCCCGCTAACCCGGATCTCCGATCCAGCGCTGTGTAGCCTTCGACGGCCGGGAAAGAAGATAGCCTCCGACTTCTCCAGCGCCACCTCCAGACCCAGCCGCCGAATGCGACCCACCACGTCCGCCACCCCCGCAGCAGCTAGGAGAGCCGCCTCGTCATACGAGGCACCACGCGCGGTCACCAGGGTGTCGTCCGCGTAACAGGTTACGCCTACACCTGGGAGATTTGCGGCGCGCAGGACCCAGTCGTATCCAATGTTCCACAGGAGAGGTCCGAGGACTGAACCCTGTGGAACACCGCACGACACCTCCTTCTCGCTCCACCCATCCCGAGTAGGATACGCCACAGCCCTGTCCGAAAGATATGATCGCAGTAGGCGCATCATATATTCCGGAACGCGGTGAAAGTGGAGCGCGTCCAGAATCCTGTCCCACGGCAGGGTGTTGAAGGCATTGGCGATGTCCAAGGACACCGCCAGAACAACCTCGCCGTTCTCAGTCGCGCTCTCCACAGTCGCCCTCACACGCGTTATGGCATCGAGCGTAGACCTCCCCCGGCGAAAACCAAATTGGTTGTTGCTGAGGTCCGGACCTATTCCCTCTAAATGGTTGACGAGGCGAGCTGCGAAAACGCGCTCAAAAAGCTTGCTCACCTCGTCAAGCAGAACGATAGGCCTGTAAGCAGTGGGTGAGTTCTGCGGGCGCCCATCCTTCCTCAGCAGGACCAAGTTCCCCGTCTTCCACCTGCGGGGAAATTGGCCCCGCCGAAGGCAGGCTGAAAATAACTGCTCTACTCGGGGTCCGAGAGCCTCCATCGCCAGCACCCAGGCTCGACCAGGGATTCCGTCTGGGCCTGGGGCGGTGTTCTTCTGCTTGAGTCGCCCCATCGCTGTCTCCACTTCGTCCCGGGTGACATCCGGAACAGATACACCTGCAGAGTCTTCCTGTTCATCAGACGTCGCCGCCGTTGTCAAGGCATCTCTTCCCCTCTCTGGGAACAGGGTTACTACAATCTGTTCCAGTAAACGAGGCTCGAGGGACTGAGACAGGGGAGGGGCCCACGGGCGGAGCTTCTGCCTTACCCGCTTGTACGGCCGACCCCACGGTTCTCGGTTTAGGCTCTCAAGCATCTCGTCCCAGGCCCGGTCCTTGGCGCTGCCGATTGCCTCCTGCAGAGCGGTCACGCACTCCCTATAAGCGGCATATAGTCGTGTTTCCTCCTCCTCATCGCGCCATCTCCGGCGCCGGTGTCTGGTGTACGCCCGCCTCGCAGCTACACAAGAAGTGCGCAGCTGGGCGATTTCGGCAGACCACCAGTACATCCGACGTCTGCGCGGAGTAGAGCGGGCTCTGGGCATCGACGCGTCGCAAACCTGCACCATAGCGTTTGCCAGCCATGCTGCTTCATCCTCGACCGAACCGTCCTGTGGCGCAGGCAACCACGACTGCACTATGGCAGCCTCAATCAGAAGATCCCTGTCGAGGCTCCGAAGTGCCCAGCGTGGACGCCTATCAGTCCGGGAAGACCAGCTGGAGGCCATCGAGGGCGCAGATATGCTGAAGCGGATGTAGCGATGGTCCGACAGCGTCTCCACATCGGTAACAACCCTCCAATCCTCGATTCGCCGTGCAAGGGGGGGGCTTGCAAACGTGACGTCAACGATGGATCCACCCCCTTGCCTCACACACGTTAATTCAGACCCACGATTGAGAACCGAGAGATCGGCCGCAACCGCCCAGTCCTGTAATACCGCTCCCCGCGCATTCCTCACCGAAGATCCCCATGCCATTGACTTGGCATTGAAATCTCCGGCCAGAAGTATAGGCTGAGGACGGGCGAGCTCAATCAGCTCCCCCAACTCTGCCAGAAACTGCTCGAACTCGTCCAGTCCGCGGTTGGGAGAGAAGTATACTCCGACCACCGTGTATCCTCTGATTGAAGCCGAGACGCAGCCCCGCCGCCGGACAACTCGTTCCATAGTCACACCCCCCTGAGCCACCAACGTCACCAAGCCATCCACGTCCCCCACCCAGTTATCACGGAGAGGTACCGAGTATGGCTCAGCTACCACCGCCACATCTATCATCCACTCCGCCAGACTCTGGAGCAGCAGATCTTGAGCTCTGGCGCAGTGGTTAATGTTGGCTTGAAGAAAGCGGAGGGCCATCGCTACGTCTCCATTCCTTCTACCTCCACAGGCGCCTCTGATGGCGCAGGGCAGGAACGCGATGCGACTACTGGGCCATCGCGCCTCTTGCCTCCTCTCTTCCGCTTAGGGGCTTTGCAGGCCGGGCCCCCGAGCCGGTGTCCCGCAGGTAGTTTTGCATCGGCGCAGAGAACACAATGAGCGGCAGCTGCAGAGCACCCTGCAGCCTTGTGCCCATTTTCGCCACACCGATAACAGACGTTGCTTCGGTCTGTCGGCGATGAGCACATGGCTCTTACGTGTCCCACCTCCAGACACCGGAAGCAGCGTTGCGGCTTCACTGCGCCAAGCGAGACCCCCGCGGAAACCCATCCAACAAGGATGCGCCCAGCCTGCGCCACCTTTTTCGCGGCGGCTACCGGGCAGCTCACCCACGCCGTGGTGGAGCCCCTCGAGCCCACGCGCAGACCACTACACTTGACCTGGTCCGCGGGGCACTCACCCACCCGGGAGATTGCAGCTGCGACTTCCTCGGCAGCCACCGAATCGTCGAGACCAGTGACCCGAACCTCCGCGCACTTTATCGGCCTGGATACCTTGATGGTATCTTCGTCCCACACCTCGCGTAGTCTACCAGCAAGGGCGTCCGCCTCCTTTGCACTTGTAGTGCCCGGTATTTCCAGAATTCTGGCCCCGGTGGCGGCACGCTTAAAGCGCAAGGCGCTAACGCCGATCGCCGCGAGGTCGATATCTTTCCGAGATCTAGCCATCACAGAGGCGTACGTGACACCGCGCTCCTCCGCACCCGGCTGCAGGGTTATGACCACAGCCGAGGACGAGGGAGAGCGGAGTTTAGGAGCCCTTTTTCGTGCTTTAGCCCCCGCTTTTTTCTTCCTTTTCTTCTTCTCCACCAGAGTCCACCCTTGTTTAGGCAGTTGCTGCTGGGGAGCGGATGATGTAGACGGGGCAACCTTTTCGGAACGCCGCCCCGCTTTCTTTTTCCCTTTTCCTTGGTTGGCCTTTGAGGCCGAGCCGGTCCCCACAGGCTGTGCAATAGCCCGCTTTTCGCCTTGGTCTTTAGTCGCCGTCTTTGCCGGCGCCCTCTTAGTGGCCTTTGGAGGTGGGAGTTGAGGGAAGTCCTCATTTAGCACTTGGCTATCCACTATCCCCCCAGCCCTATTATCCGCGGCCAGTGGCGGCCTCACGCGCCTTATTGGAGGTAGGCGTTCTTCCAGCACTTCCAGCCGGGCGCTAACCATTTCTCCAACCTGCCGCATGATGTTCGCGGTCAGATCAGAGGCCGTCTGTTGCTGCTGCGCATTTTGTGCATCCCCAAGCGCGGCTTTCATCTCCGCCATCTCCTTGCGGAGGGCTGCAATCTCACCGTGCAGCCGAGTGTTGTCGGCCTGGAGCCGCCGTGTCTCTTCGGAGGCGGTGCGCTGCACAAGTAGAGCAACCGCCTCTTGGATCGACTCCGACGCATCCTTTAGGGTCCGTTTCGACGTCCCCTTCAGGTTTGAGGATTTAGCCTCTATGACCGCAAGATTTTCCTCAATGCGGCGCCGGAGGGCTACGGTTGATTCGTCGTCGTCGGTCCGCCCGCCGCCGGCTTCTGTGTCCGCAGCCTGAGAGCTTCTCGAGACTTGGGTCTCTCGCTCAGTCTCGAACTCGGGCTGGCCGCCTACGAGCACAAGAGCTTTCCTTGCGGCAACCATTTCCGCCAGAGCCTTCCTTGCAGAGGTCGCAGGTGTGCGCGATGTTGACGAGCGTCCCTTGCCCCTCTTAGCACTCTTCTTGGCCGTGCGCGTTCGTCCCTCTGTGGAGGAGCCCGAGCAGCTCGCTCCAGAAGACCGCTTGCGCTTCGCCCACAATCGGTCCTCTTCGTATGACTGGACCGTCATGAGGCTGTCTACAGACGTTGCCGCAGACATTCCACTTGGTCCAGCCTTCCTCCCCCTTGTTCTCACACGCTCCGTTTGAGCGCGCGTCCCTACCCCACAATCCGTATCGCTTTGGCTATCGTTATTTTCCATTGTCCGTTTGCCAAGGTCGTCGGTTGGTCCAGTAGCTTTTGGCACCGAGGAGGCCTGGGAACCCACCTCCTCAGTGTCTTTACGCAAGTTTTTGCCCCCCCCAGAATACGTGGGGCAGCCTGAGTTAGACTCAGGGAGGGATTCTCCACTTTTGGTGGTACCCTCCTGGGGTAGTTTATTTTTAAAACTTACCTCCATCATCTCCTCCTCTTTCCTCTAGTTTGCAGTACGCCTGCCGGGTTAAACCCGCCAGCCGCTACCTAGGGCTGGGCCCTTTCGGCTCCACAGCGGCCTCATCGGCCCCAACCCCAGTACTAGGTGATGCTGCGCACATACCATCACCTAGGAGTATTATTTAGCAGCCCTCCGGCCTCCTCGCTGGTTTTGGTCCGCGCCGGCTGAGCAGCCGGTACCCCCCATATCTGGGGGGCCTGCCCCTATCCGCCACCTGGGGACGCGCCCGATGGGAGACCAGAAACTCCACACGGGGAATCGAACAACCTGAACTTATGTTTTAAATTAAAAAGGATTCAAATCATCATCACCGTAAAATTGACGAATGTTTTTATGTTTTTGCAGATATCCTGGAACAGCAAATTCTTCGAAAACTGCAACACTATCAACGCAAACTAAACCATCTCTACGAAGCTCTCATCCTCTTCGAAGAATTTACAGTTAACTTGAAATTACTCTTCATAACCATTTGCGTATAAATGAGGTCAAAAGGGCAGTTAATTTGTCCTGAATGCCCAATTAGTGACTTCTTTCCTATTGTTTAAGGCTTTGCGGATTGAATCGATCGCTTTTATCAAAGTCTACTTGAGTGGAAGCCGAAGTATTATCAGTATAATGTATATAGGTACGTACTTTGCTAATGGGAAAATTCTAATGGTCATTTTGGGAACGCGTTTTTAATGCGTTAGTCTTGGTTTTTATGGGGGCTTGAGACAAAAATTCTATTGGATTTCAATTATTTTATCGCTATCGCCTTTTTCATTATCAAAAATTGAGAAATTACATGGGTAAAATAAGTGTTTTGAAAACTTTTAACCTATTTAATCAAAATATTCATGCTAAGAATCGAACACAGGATATTCAATAAAAAACGATAGAATTCTATTTTCACATAAGAAAACAGCTATATATTTACTGTTAAATATAAAATATGTAAAGGACTTTGAAATATCTCAAACAAATATTGTTGCCGAGCTTTATACCCTTTGGTATAAAGCTTGACAACAATATTTGTATTAACGACTTTTTGTGTTAACAATAAATATGAAGAATATATTATCTTCGATATTGTAAAAAGGCACAGTAAAAAATATCAAAAAGGAATATCTACAATGCTACCGACAAGGCATAATCAATCACAAAGCGTTTGAACGCTAAAGTTGTAACAGTATTTGTACTCAATGCGATATCTATAATTAATATTAAATGCAAAAACCTTTCGAAATAATATTTTTTCTTTTAACTTGCGGTCGGAGGCATTTCCAATATCGAATCATTATTTGTGACTGAAGTTTCGTATTTTAATGCAAAATTCTGTATTTTTGTCGGGGATTTTAAGTTTTATTTATGTTTTGTGGTGATAATTATTGTATTAAAAAGTTAATAGTAAAAATGCGGATCCACACAGAACAAACAGCCTCGTGAAGAAATTTGCGCAGCGGTGCGGCGCGGGCGGCACACGCTTTCCTCGGCCGAGGCACGTCCACATAGACCGAGCTGTTTCGCGAGGCTGCTCGCTCTGTGTGAATCGATAGATATCTACCAATAACAATATACCTATATTAAAGTAAATAGTATTTAGTATCTGCTTATAGAATGCTTTTCTTCTTCAATTTTAGGTGCACTTAACAAATAATTACAAGCAATAACAAATTATAATTAAAATGTTCAAAAATTAATTCGTTCTATCTATACAGACCTATGTCCAATTATTATTAATAACAATGCAAAAAAATTAAAAAGAAATGTAAGCCACAGCTGCAAGTTCTGCATAGTAGAGGTCGTCAAGTGTCGGTTAACGGATATCTTGGAGCCGTAAAACAAGCGAGCAATAAAAACTTGCCGACAAATTTGAATGAGATGGATGCTTGTGGCAGACGCGACGTATTCTTCCATACTCGACTCTATTTTATGCTACGGATGTTTTTTACAGTTATCGAAAAGTTTGAGTAAGACTTTAGGATCATTTTATTAGTATTTCATAATGAAAATTGACTGGAGAGCACTAGAATCGATTAGTATTACAAATATTTTTCAATCAAATTCAACAATAGGAATAATAACAATGTATGTAATATAAAGTTTAATAAAAGAAGAGAAAATATATGAACATCTGATAAAGAGTAAGTAAAATGTTCTTCCCACATTACATATTGACGTGTATCCAACAAAAAAATTAAGTAAGTATTGAACTTAAAAGCTAACAAGAAGCAGGCGTTATCATATTAATATCTCCACGTAAAAGTAGCTCAAAATTTTTGAATATTCAAAAATTTATCCAAATTAATAATAATTGATTTTAAGATAAGAAATTAAACGGTTTGAATTATAATATAAACTAGCTGTGCCCGCGACTTCGTCCGCGTGGAATAGTGACTGCATAGTAGTTACTACTTAACTTTTATTGAATAAACACGTACTACCATAAATAATTAAAAAAACTTTTAGTAAAATTTATTACTAAACTGAGCTAAAAAGATAAATGCCTAACTAATTAATTTTCTACGTAAAATTTATTTTAAATTGTCATATTATTTTTAGGCACCAGGAGGGAAAGGAGCAAATTTATTTTCCTTCCTTCCTTGTATGGATGTTTTTGACAATATATTGTGCAGCAAATGAGTGCCGAGACAAACGTCAAAACGCAAAGGAATAGAATCCGCTATCGATACTAATTGACATAAGCGTACTGATGATGTTTTACTAAAGATTTGTTCACCCTACCAACGACGACGACGATCACGAACAAAATTTTCATCCAGTCGCAATTTAATAAAATTGTGCAAAACACATCATACGCTTATGACAATTAGTATCGTAGCGGATTCCTTCTATTCCTTTGCGTTTTGACGTTTGTCTCAGCGCTCATCTTTCCTGTCTCGCGCCTGTAGTAGGTAACTAAACCGTTTAGACTGTGCAATAAAAATTAAATTAAAAAAAATACCCAACGCAACGAAGAAAAGTGCATAGAAAAAGGAATAAATAATTTCACAAACTTCCCGAAGATCTTTAAAAATAAATACCATTTTAAATATTTATAAAAATAAAAAAAACAAAGTCGTCGGGGCTGCCATACCATCATTATCATATTATCATAATTTTAAAGATCGTCGGGAAGTTTGTAAAATTATTTATTCCTTTTCCTTCATTGCGTTGGGTTTTTTTTTTATTTTTAAACTTCGGTTTCTTATTTTCATGTAATATTTTCAAGTGAGCGAGACCTACCTTTACCTCCATAATACATTCCTACATCATATTGATATCTATAAGTTTGTTGCTCCTTGACATCTTTTAAGTTGGGCCGTAACCGTGCACAAATTGTAATGGACCACAGTGGCAAAAGAAGTGGTATATTTAAGAAAAAAATTGCCAAGCGCCGCGCCAGGCCTATGTGGCTTTGAGTAGAATTCAAAATTTCCAGGGTGTGGCTATCCTCTCGCTCCCATATCCCCCTCTTCTTTCACAGACTTTCAACCTTTCCATCCCTAGTAAATGGCAGAACCGATTTTGATGTAAACCATATTATCTAATTGTACCTATATGTACACGACATATCCTGTCGTTTGATGCTCCATTTGGTTTATTTACCTAACCACTGTCACCCCTAAAGTGTAATAAACGGATGAACCGATTTCGATAAAACATTACTAATTGTAATTCACACGTTGCTCTTTCATATTTTGATATGCCGCTTGAGATATTATTTGACCACATTCGATTATTGTTCATTCCCACTTTTACCGCTGTAATCTGTGCTGTAATCTAATAAATGGAAAAACCGATTTGGATAAAAATAGAACTATAACTGTACTTCACCCGTTATGCACTTTCATTTGATATGTCACTTAGGTATACTTGACAACAATCGTTTCTTTCATTCCAACTTTTACCTATATACATATATAGGTATAGTAAATGGATGAACCGATTTTGATTAAATATGTCCAATTATACTTTACACGTCATGCACTTTCATTTCATATGTCACTTGAGTCAAAATTCATTTTATTATTACCTAAAACTTTTATACCGTATATCAAATAAATGGATGAACCGATTTTGATAAAATTTGACTTATTGTTACTGATAGGTCGTTCACTTTCATTTAATATATCACTAAAGTATATTCGATAACTTTAGTTATTTTCATTCCTACTTTTACCTCTATATGTATACCTAGGTATAATAAATGGATTAACCTATTTTGATACAGTTTATCTAAGAACCAGCGTCGGAAAATATGCTGCCTAACAAAAAAACCGCATCTAATTACCTGCTAGCGAGCTACGGTGGCACAAACAGATACACACACAGACACACATAGCGGTCAAACACTTATCACCCATCTTTTTGCGTCGGGGGTTAAAAATATTATAATACGACATAATTTAAAGGACATTTTATGTATAAAATTTACCTAAAAATAAGCATAATTTTAATTTGACCCCTCCCCCCCTACTACCTCAGCTTACCCCCCAAACAGACAAAAAAAATTTTAACGACAGTTTTGGGTTTGGGATCGATTTAGTAATAACCCCTGCTAATTTTTTTTTACATATTTTCATTGTACAGACACCACTTTTCTAGAATTTTATTATATGTATTGATTTGAATGTAAATAACTTAATTATAAACTTCTGAAACAACGTCATTTATTTTACGTAGTAAAGTCGTACATGTAACAAACTGAATTTAATTCCACCATAAAGCGGTTAGTGATAGTGTCCCCGCGTCACCTGCAGCGCTCAAAGCGCTTTATTACTTCTGCACTTGAGACCACTTTGACGTCCGCAATTAGACGGCCTTAGCGTGCAGCGCTGTACGCTTCAATTAGTTAACGGGATCCGGGAATTATCTAGAGTTTAGGTGCACTAATACTGAAACTTCCTTACATGTTCAACGTTTTGTAAGGTATGCTTTTGTTAGCTACTCACGGGAATGAATAGCCTATTATTATATGCATTTGAAGTTGTGACCGCTTCTTTAGAATAATATAGAATATTATTATTAGAGTTACAGTTTAGATGTACTGTGTTTGATGGCCGGTAAAGGTTATGAAAAAAGTATCAATTAAGAAGAGTAATATTTTTCTGATGATGAAACTAATTCTCTGATATTTTAAATCTTTGAAAACGAAGTTCTAGTATTCATTATATTATATCAAAGTTATAATCACATTCTGGTAATTCAACAATAACAAGCTTTCAATATAAACCGTTCGGGAATACACAATTAAAAATCGTTTGCATTATGGTAAAGTAAGCACAATTCTTAATCCTCAAGGTCCGATCCTCAGCCTTTGTAAATATTTCCTTCTCATTATACCCGAGGGATTATATTGTAAAGTAAGATATATTCGATGAAAGCCCAATGTGTTTTACGGAAAACCCTCGAACGTTTTGTAAAAAGGATTTGTTCAAATTTATTTTAAGAGGAATCGCGATTTATCTTTATTTTTTAAGGTTCAGTCGAAAACGCTTTGAAAGAAATTTTGAAGATAACTTCCATCGAAGATAACTTATTTATCCGAAATTTTAAAAACCACAAATATTGTTACATAACCAGTAATAAGTCAAAGCCTTCAGGCAGCTTCATCTATAAAAATAATTGATGATCTATAGCAATAATATCCAATAAACTTCTTCTTCACTACATAGTATAAAACAAAGTCGCTTTCTCTGTCCCTATGTCTGCTTAAATCTTTAAAACTACGTAACGGATTTTGATGCGGTTTTTTTTAAAAGATATAAAGATTCAACAGGAAGTTTTTAGTATATAATTTATTAGGTCTTGGCCAAAGCGGGCGAAGCCGCGGGCGAAAAGCTAGTTTTTCATAATTTAAAGGATCTAGGCAGTTTTGGGAGAGCCTTTTGATAATTATTGTTTATTAATGACTACCTTTTTATACAAATCGAGTCATGGGCTTTCAGTTTGAGTCTTATCAAAGACTATTGAGGATAAGTATCTATAAGTGCTATATTTTCGTTATGACCAAGAATTATTTATGAGAAAAACATTTCCTGTCCGTCCCACAGGACAATCAAATCCGATAATTCTATTAAAGGTTATCTGACCTCAATAAAGAGCTTAATCCATAGGGTCTTTTATAGCAAAAAACATTTATTTATGAATGGTTGAATAATGAATATATTTTTATTGACCTATACTGATGCCATATACCTATATGACAGACTAGCTTAAGCCCGCTACTTCTCTCATAATTTCATCTAGATCCAGACTAAGTGAAAGAGTACTATTCATCCTCAAAAACTTACCCGTTTATAATGTTAATAATAATTCCTTTTCTCTCTTCTAAGGCAAATAATACTTGCATTTTTCACTACAGAAAGGCGTTATTAACTTTAAAGTATAATAATTTTCTCATCTCAGTTTTATTTTTTATAATTAATTAGTATTTAATTTATGCGCGAACAAATTTATTAAAAGCGTAGAGTTTTAACTTACTCTTTTTGAAAAGAAATATATGAGTAATGAATACTTTTTATTCGTATTTCTTTCAACTTTATTTATTACTTAAAAGTTAATTAAGTTATTACTTAAAAGTTAAAAATTATTACTTAAAAGTTTTAAATTACATATTACTTTTTGGCTCGGAATTAATTCAATACATTTAATATATTTATTTAGCAGTATTTATTACTGTTCATCTTTGTTATTGAAATGGATAAGATTACATGGGGATGCTGCAAACCTGAGAATGAGAAAGAACCATTTGATGATTTTATTTTATGTTTAAAATGCAAAAAGAAATATCACAACGCCTGTATTTCACTCGATAATACAAGCCTTGCTGCAGAGACTCGGGCTAACTGGTATTGTCCGGAATGTGTGTGTTCTGAGCCTAAAACAATAAAAAATGATAATACTCCGATAAGAAATAATATCTCCACCACAAGAGGAAGTAAAAGGCAAGCTCTCAACTCTCCGCCTATGCATATAAATCTGATGCCTATCTCACGCGACGATGTCCGGGAGGTGGTGCAAGAAGTACTCCAAGACACTCTCAATAATTTTCTATCTAAAATACACGAAGACTTTTTAAAAAGACTTAACAAAGAACTCAAACCTATTCGCGAAGAATTGAGGGTTTTCTCTGATTCTATGACTTTTATTAATTCCGAGTTTGAGGAAATAAAGAAAGAGCATGAAGTAAGTAGAACGAAGTTAATATTCTTGGAAAAAGAGAATGAAAACCTCAAATGCGCATTAAATGACCTGCTTTCTCGTAGTAACCAAATTGAACAATATATTCGTCAAAATAACTGTGAAATCCAGTGTGTTCCTGAACACAAAAACGAAAATCTGATGCAAATTATAATGGATCTTGGAAAACGAGTGGGGTATGAGTTAAATGAGAAAGATGTTCTTAACTGCACTCGTACAGCGAAAAAGGATAGAACCAACACACGCCCACGTTCCATAGTGCTACAACTCGCGTCTCCCAGATTACGCGACCACCTCCTTGCCGCAGTAGCCTCTCACAACAAAAAAAATCCCCAGAACAAGCTCAATAGCTCTGACCTGAAAATTCCTGGAAAACCAACTCCAATATACATCAGCGAACATCTGTCTCCAGCCAATAAGCTTCTACATGCTGCAACGAGGATTAAAGCGAAAAATCTGGGCTATAGATTTGTATGGGTACGTAATGGGCGGATATTTTTACGCAAAAATGAAGAGTCTGGTTATATATTAGTCACCTCAAAACAGGTCTTAGATAAATTAGAATAATTTCACGTCAATATGAAGCAAGTTAATGGTAATAATCACAAATAAAATTCGGGTCTCTCAAAATTTACTATCAGAACACACGCGGATTAAAAAGCAAAACAAATGAATTCTACAGACAAATAGTTTGCAACGATTATGATTTGGTTATATTAACAGAAACATGGCTTAACAGTGGTATTACCAATAACGAGCTTTTTGACGATAGGTATATTGTGTACAGAAGGGATAGAAGTGACACTTGTTACTCACATAAAAAAGACGGTGGAGGAGTATTAATAGCTGTCTCGAAAGATATCACCTCGAAACGCTATTTTCACTGGGAATCGGCACTAGAAGACTTATGGGTCGTTATTAATGTAAATGAATCTAATAATGTATCTTATAAAATCGCTATCTGTGTCGTCTATTTGTCACCACCGGTCAACCCCCAAATGTTAGATCTATTTATTGATAACTGTAATAAAGTGCTCGAGATTAATGCAAGTATATGTATCTTAGGGGATTTTAATTTGGGTACTATTGATTGGAGTTTGTTGGGTTCAAATGATGTTTTATCCCCTAAAATATGTCAAACACTCGTTGATTTTATTAATGCTAATGGTTTTAAACAACATAATCATATTATCGTAAATGCATTAAATAGAATTCTTGATCTGGTTATTAGCGACTTACCTTTTTGTTCAGTGTATCAGGCCCAGAATACCCTGAGTGTCTTGGATCCTCATCACCCAGCCCTCGATATTGATATTTCTTTAGCCGCGGAACAAAAACTACCTTACAATAGATCCAATGTTAAATTTAACTTTTACAAAGCCGACTACACAATGATACGCCAAGAATTATCTCAATATAACTGGAATATTTTAAATCAATATGATGACGTGAACTTGATGCTAACTATATTTTACGAGAAAATCCTTCAAGTTATCCATAAATATGTGCCCCGGATTAACACTAAAAAGTATCGATACCCGCCATGGTTTAGTAGTAAACTTATTAGACTGTTAAAAGAGAAATTTAACAAAAGACGCCGCTTTAAAAAATATAAAAACCCCCTAGACGCATTCGAACTGGATCTCTTAAGTGCACGATGTACACGTTTGGCAACGGATTGTTACAATAAATATATTAATTCTTTGGAAACACAAATAAATGAAAACCCGAGATACTTCTGGTCCTATATTAAGGCCAAGCGCGGAGGCACTAGCAGTTATCCTAGTTCAATTTCCCACGAAGATGTATCTACCTCAGACGGACACCAAATCTGCGAGCTCTTCTCAACATTTTTTCAATCTATATACACAACATCCACTAACCAAAATTCCAAAGATCCAAATTATAATAGTTACTGTAATAATAATAACAACATTATTTTAACTCTTCCGATCATAGAACATAATATGCTTCTAAAGAAACTCAGATCTGTTAATATTCACAAAGGTAGCGGCTCAGATAATATTGCACCTTATTTTGTGGCGTCCTGTGCTGAATCCTTGGTTAAACCACTTTTGATTATTTATAATGCATCTCTTCGCACAGGAATTTTCCCTAAGCGATGGAAAATATCTAAAGTGGTACCGATACACAAATCTGATGATTCCAATCTTGTAATAAATTATAGGCCCATCTCACTTCTTCCAATCTTTGCCAAGATATTTGAATCCCTTTTATGTCCGTATCTCAATGAACACTTCAATAAATTCATGACTTGTAGACAGCACGGATTCGTCCAAGGTAGATCCACCGTAACAAATCTAGTTGACTTCAACGAAGATATAGCTGAGGCTCTCGACTCGAATAAGCAAATCGATGCCATCTACACAGACCTGAGTAAAGCATTTGATCGCGTTCCTCATCATATTCTACTCAGTAAATTAAACGGATATGGCGTATCTCATGCTTTTCTCAAATGGTTTGAGTCGTACCTGAGTGATCGCACATTTTTTGTAGTTGTTAATGGCTACAGCTCGCTGCCTCGCTACATCACATCCGGTGTACCTCAGGGATCCCACCTAAGTCCAATCCTTTTTAACGTATTCATTAACGATGCACCCTCATGCTTCAAATTTTCAAACAGCTTTATGTATGCTGATGACATAAAGTTTAGTAGAGTGATAGAAAATATTGAAGATGCATGTAAATTACAATCTGATCTAAATAGTTTTCTTAGTTGGTGCCACCAAAATGATATGGAGATCAATGCAAAAAAATGTCACTTCATAAGGTTTACAAGGAAATTAAATTCAATAAACTATAATTACAGTATAGGCGACCATAAAATTCAAGAAAAAAGCTTGGTCCGTGACTTGGATGTTTTATTGGATAGCAAACTAACATACTTACAACACATAGACAATATTACTGCTCGCGCCTCTAAAATGTTGGGATTTATTATGAGGAACTCCAAAGGATTTAGAAATTATAAAACTAAAGTTACATTGTATAACAGCCTCGTGCGCAGTGTATTAGAATATTGTTCTACTGTCTGGAGGCCACACTACGCCACACACACTTTACGTCTCGAACGCATCCAAAAGAGATTTTTATGGCATTTACTACATTATTGCGGAACACCAAGAAAAAAACCACACTCATATAATGACCGACTGACTTACTTCAACATGAGCTCGCTCGAAGATCGAAAAGACATTATTGATCTACTGTTCGTCTCTAAACTTTTTAATAATAAAATTAACTGTCCCCAATTACTTGCAAGATTCAACATTCGTGTACCGGCTAGATATCCCCGCTTTAAAATAACCCCCTTAGCTCCTCCACTCCGCAAATCCGTTTCCGGGGCCAACTCCCCACTACCCAGACTATCAAAAATTATCAATAAATACAGTGATAAAATCGACATCTTCTTCCATACACCCAACAAGCTCCGTTCTATAGTGAAGGATATACAAAAATTGAAACCTTAAATTTTTGTCATCATATATCATCTATTAATTAAAAATTCTTATTCTTTTAATAATAAAAATAATTTTGTATTGTACTCTTAAGAAATAGCTCTGTATAATTGGCGCATGCTGTGTTAACCTCTAATTATTTGTTACTTTATCGCAAGAACTATATGTTATATAATAATTATATTAAGGAATCATTGTAAACAAATGTTGGTTAACCAAATAAATAAATAAATAAATAAATAAACTATTGCTCCAGGTCATGAGTAAGACTTATGTAACAAAGACTGTTAATTAAAATAGTATAAAAAGTCAATATTTGTTTTCAATTCAATTTCAATCAGCATATTTTTCCTCTTTATGGTTACGATGTCAACATTTGTTTTTAATTCCTTTAATTGATATTTTATATATGTGTAATAAATAAGAAAAATTCCAAAACTTAAGAGAAAGTTAAAGATTTTTATTACATTTACTATAGAACCAGGTACCTACGATTATTTTCAAAATAATTGTTTCAGTAGTTCCAGAGTTTACTGACTACAATAAAATACAAAGATCGCATTATTGACGTCATAAAGAGTTTATTAGAGTCAGGCTAGCTCTCTACCCACTAACGTATAACCTTTACGCAGGAAGTCCGCACTTTGCGTGAAAGTTTTAAGCTTACACTAGAGCCAATATTGTCAGCGAATGTTATTTTTGCACATTTCTATTTTTATTTTGCTGAGTTGGTGTACGTATGTAGTAATGTAATGTACGCGCGCGGGTATGCGTATATTTTTTCGTTCAACAATTTCTGGTGTTTTTATTTTATAGATCACGAATTAGTATGAATATAAGGCTCTACAAAAATAAGTAGTAGTATTTGTCATTCGTTCTTTGGAAAAAATAATTAGGACAGAGGGAGCAGCCTCGCGAAGCATTTTTAGCGCGAGTCCGCTCAGTTTGTGTAGACTTGCCTCGACTGAGGAAAGCCCGTGTGCCGCCATTTAAATTATATATTTAAAGAAACCGTATTAAAAAGTTTCACCACACACCACCTTATCAATTCTCATTATAATCACTCCTATTTACACATCAATGTACATAAATAACAAGAAACCAAAGGAAGATTGTATCTAAGGGCTGCTAGGAATTGTTTTGTTCCGTCAAACCGCTTTGTGAGCGCGAGCTAAGTGACTATTTAACCAGGCATTCAGGAGTTAATTACACCGTTTGCTTATAACTTGTATCTATCGTTACACTCAATTATCCAGGCCTAAAGGGGAGGGATGGAGATGTGTTGCATCTCTATCCCTTAGGCAAACAAGGGTTGACAACTAACACCCTTGCGTTTAATATGTTCATAAAAAGTTCATAATATAGTTTTGTATGATACAAAATCAACAGATCATGTATATATGATACAAAAACTCTTAGGCTAATTAGAAAGCTACATCTCTACCAAATGACATAAGCTGGATTTTTAATGCCAAGTGCAAGAGCGCATAACAATACTCAACCCAGGCGATGAGAAATTATTAAAATGTGCAACGATGACGCGCAATTTCTATTTTTTTAAATTTCTAATTATTAAAGAAATGCTATAAAACTAAATATCAAACCCAAGGGATTCCAATGCGAGTAACTAGTCCTACTAATATTATAAATGCGAATGTTTGTTACTCCATCACGCAAAAACTGCTTGCCCGATTTTCATGATATTTGGCACACACATAGATGGTAACTTGGATTAACACATAGCATAGTTTTATCCCGAAAATCTTACGGAATGTATTGTATATGTAGGTTTTCTTTTAACTACTCGGGCGAAGCTGCGGGCGAAAAGCTAGTATTAAATAAAGTGAACTATAAAATCGTGCAGCTGGTCCTGTCACGTGCAGGCATCTACTACGGTGCCCGTTCAATATTGTTTACCTTTCTTTGTGATGGCTATTTGAAATAGATCCCAGAGTAAACACGCTAAAATAGAAAGCGCTTTTGGCTTTTAGAAGCGAATATTTTTTGTTTATTCGTGTAAGTAGATAAATAAAAACTTGGATAAAAAATAGGGCTTTATTTATACAAAAATAATATTTTATAGACACATTTAACGTAAGAACGCTGCTTCAAGGTGTAATGTTTTTTTTATTACATTGCCACTTTAAAATACGTGTAAACGTGCTCATTCCATATTTTTTCCAATAAATCCTTGAAACAGTATTTTGCGTCGAACGAAACGATAAATCGGAATTTAATTACAAACTCCAATCAGCTGTCGGAAAGTTAGCATTATCAGATCCATACAACATTCGATCAAACGTTTCTAGTTTTACTGTAACATCGCCTTTGTTGTATTGAATAACCTGGAAGAGAATTGAGAGTAAACAAAAGGTTTCAAATTCAGCAAAGTATTGTGTTGAATAACATTTTGATTGATATTAAGTTTGTTAAAAAGTCAGAATAATTATTTTTAACAAAAAACTAAACCGTTTTTAAATTTTCAAAATTAAACCAACACCTAACGATAGGCACCATTTTGCAAATTAAAAATAAATCATCATAATCGGTTCATCCAGTCAAAAGTTTTGAGGCAATAAACAAAAAAAAAACAGGCAAATTGAGAGCCTCCTCCTTTTTTTAAAGTCGGTTGAAAACACATTATTTAGAAATAACAAAACATTTCATTAATATACATAGAAAACTTCAACAAAGGTGAAAAGGCTGAAGTTTTTTTAATCAAACATTCCCATCAAACAATGTAGGTAGGCATTCGCAAGATAAAAGAATATCTGCGGCAGCTGGAAGCAAAATATTACCGTATTGTGAAATTGATTGAGTATTGTTCACACTTCGCCTTTCCGCCTGACTTTGTTTTGTTTTAAACGCAAAATAATATTTCGTCGAACAAAAGACAACGAAACACCTTTCGTATTTTTGTTGAAGTTATTGGAAATTCGTTTCATCAAATCGGCTTTGTTTTTTAAACAACCTATTTCTATCATTAGCATTTTTCAAAATCATTCTGATACACACAATGAAGTAATATTCTTGAAAAGGCAATTACCTAACTAATATCTAACAGCACATTAAAACATATAACAATATCTTACCAAAATTGAGCGTATCTCTATCGAACAGATGATTTTAAAATCAAAATTAAAAATATACTTCATACATATTGAGACTAAAATATATAGAAAAATATTATCGTTGTTAGGAAATTGGTATCCTCAGAGCGTCAGAAAGCAGAGAGCAGGTAAAGTGGGCCTGCGCCTGATTCATCTCCGGTCGTCTCGGATTTCCGTCCCGTCGAACTATGACTAAGGGAAAAGGTAATTTGCTTTGCGCTATGTAATATGAAAATATAGTTATTTTAACTTGTAATATAAACTAGCTGTGAACTAGAATTAGTGTACGATAAGACGCAATTTTCTAGCCATTGTGATTCATTTGAGTGTCCGCTTCTATCAGTATAGCTTATAAAGCTTAAAAATATTATTAGAAAAAATTTAAAATGAAAGGAAAATTTAATAAATTGATAAAAAATAGGTATGGAAAGAATCGTTCATGTGGGGCGAGATTCGAACTTACGGCTTTCAGTGTATCGTAGCGTGGCTTTAAGATTGTTCAAACATCTGTAAACACTTTAAAAAATAAAACTGTTTTACTTTGATTCAGTCTCGTGCCGTTACGATATTTTCCTTCTACCTTATGTTACGGTAAACATTAAATCTATTTCAAACGCTAGCACATATTATAAAAGAATCAATTCATAAAATGAGAAGTTTTGAGTTCAAATAGCTAGAAATTCTGATCGCAATGGAGGTAAGGCAGGTGCGGCGAACTGCACGTCGGTATTGCGTCACCGTTTGACATAATATCACAAATATCGTGTGTCGACGGTTTATTTGAAACTTTAGCTTTCAAATATTGTGCAAATGCTCCCGCTACACGAGATTTCCCGTTGGTTTACTGGAAGAATATCAACGTTTTCTGGGTAAACTTTGAATTGAAATCGTTCATATCATATTATCTTTTTATTCATATCAGGATATTCCATTTTATTTTGTTAGTTACATGCTCATAAGGATCAATGAATCTCTAAAATCATCTTTATGTTAAAATTTATCGCAGAGTAGTTTTATTTTGATGGTATACCTACCGCACATAATATGTTTTACCTTTATTTGACTTTATGATTAGTTAAATACATTTTTCATACATTATTTCATTCATCATCATCTGAAACCTCTATTATAAGGCTTGATCCAGTATAACATTGTGACAATTATCACATTACACGCTTATAATATCGATCTAGCTCTGACACAATGCCACACCCCGGACACTCCATACAAAATTATCAATTTGACAGTCACACTGTAGAGACTGCAAATGTGTGTGTTAACGCTTTAGTGTTGGCACATTTGTGACTAGCGTAAAGAAATTAGCGTTTTTCTGATGAAATACATATCCGTAAACAGCACAATATCTAACCATTTTCTACGAAAAACGACAATCACAAATCCAAAACAATAAAATTACTTTAAGTCAATTTGATTAATGTTGTCAATCTTCGTTGCGTATCGTCCTTACGGAAAAATGCGGGCCATCTATAATAGCGTGATCGTGCGGGGTGAGGTAAGTATTTAATTTTGGCGGGAGGCGGAGAGTGTCCGTTCTGTAGCGTTTAGCTACTATTATGTATTCTGTGACAATGCACTAGTTCTATCTCAGAGCTAGACCTGTCAACATGACACACACACTGCACACACATCGACAGACAATAAAACACAGCCAATCTATCTCGCTCACAACACATCGCGAAATCCTCTTTCATTTAAATTCCGCGCCGTAAAATGTTTTATGGCGAATTTTTGGGATTTACGACGCATTGTGCTAGTGTTAATTTAGCTGTTACGGCCTTTATTGTATAAAACGTGACAATATTGCATTGAAATAACTATTTTTCATTCACTGAAAAAGAAAATGTTTTATCGATTTGAATGAAATTCGACATACTTATCTGACTTGGAAAAAATAATTCAAACTACTAATAATTATAATAGGTACGCATATAATATGTATTATATCACAGAAATAGTAATATAGGCAGTATTATTAGATAAATAGTTTTGAAAGAGATATTGTGAACCTCAGACAACAGAACCTTTCCACATGGTACCTACATATTATAAAATACACGGTTATCATTCTCTTGCTGTTTAACATTTATTCAATTTCAAAACACTTGTTATAAAATTACGACAGACTCTATTCACTTAATATAACTATAAACATTATATTCTCTCCTTATTTACTGTGTTTGAATATTACGACCTCCAAGCCCGTTATAATAATATTACTATCTAAACAATCTCCAATTTAGGAAAATGAAACATAACGTATGAAAGGTCCAAACTATTATTATTTAAGTTAGGTAACCTTTTTGTGGACGTAAAAGGGATTTATTGTTTCAATAGGGGTCGCTCGTGATAGTCGAGATAAAATTTTATTTGCAGTTTTACGGAGACACAATAACTATGTATTACATAGTATTCACTTTATTGCGAACGTAAAATACAATTTTAACTAACACTCGTTGATGTTTGGAGTTGGACTGTTCGGTTATTGAACAATCAATAAAACGATTAAAAATTTAGGAACTTTTAATAGATTTAAAATGATTAGGTAGGTATAACTAAAGATTTTTGATGATACTTGGCAGATCTAGAGTAAGTATAAGAATAACTTGATTTTCTCCGTTGGATACCGCGCGGCACAACTAGTTTAAAATTATAATATTATATATTGTATATTATTTAAATCCTGTAAAAATATCGAAACCTTTTTAAAACAATTTGTTTTTGTCGGTTCCAATGTTTTTAAAATATTCAAAAAAGATACGATATTTACATAATAAAGAGATGTGCAAGTTACGGCCCTGCCTTCATACGAAACTGATGAATACGCCGTTCGCA
>CAJQZM010030011.1:0-15231 GCA_907164665.1 Colias nastes | reverse complement strand
TTTGACTATAATTATGGTAGCTTACAAACGCTCCCAGTTATGTTTTATTCTGAGAATTTACAATTCCTAATGTCCGTGCCATTTGTGAACCGATAGAACTCCTCTTCGCGGAATGTAGGCATTCAATTCACACGTGTTCAATATGTATAACAAAGTACTTTATGTGAAAACATCTGCAGTTAATATAATTTAGTAAATATTTACCTGAACAGCTGTGATAACTCGACGCCTCTCTGTTGCAGTTCGATGTGTATGTGAGAGCCGAACGTGTCTATGATCACGCGGATTTTACTGCAAACGAAATAACATTTTGTTATACCACCCTCTCATACGAATAATATTTAATACTAGCTGTGCTCCGCGGTTTTACCCGCAGTGCTCCGCTCCTGTTGGTCTTAGCATGATTATATATAGCCTATAGCCTTCCTCGATAAATGGGCTATCTAACACCAAAAGAATTTTTCAAATCGGACCAGTATTTCCCGAGATTAGCGCGTTCAAAACAAACAAACTCTTCAGCTTTATAATATTAGTATATATAAGTATAGATTAATTGTAACAAAGAATTTATGAACTACATTATTCCTGAGTCGAGTTCGGACAGAGTGGGGATCTGCTAATATTCTTAATAAATTATTTTCAAAGGTAACTCAAAAGGAAAAATTATCCCACGTATGCAACATTATTTGTTGCTATAGTTCAATTTAATGGACTATCCAACCAGCAAATCAAAATAGAATTTTTCTAATTCGAACCATTGAAGAAAACTAACTCTTTTTCATATTATTAGCTTATATTAACATATTATAACAAATAAAAACTTACTCCTGACTCGGCTGCGTAGTGAATCTCGTGGACAGCTTAGCCAGAGATAACAGCAAGTACTCCTTGGTAGTTATTGATAATTGTGTCGACCACAAGAGCTTTTGGTACACGTCGATCACGTACTCCTCTGATGGCCGACTGAACTCGTCTGCGGGTATAAGGGGGAAAGGTTAAGCGTGTGTCGGTGAGAACACTGAGTCGTCACTTTTTTCTTACATAAGAAAAAAGTGACGCATCAGTTTTGATACATATGGTACAAATAGTTGGACTTAGGTGTTAGTCTCACAAAAACGATGACAAGAAAAACTACTATGCAATTGATAGGGGCGTAATTCATTGCTCGGCTTATTATAATCTTGACTAGCTGCCCTCCTTCAGCTTTATAATATTAAAATAAAATAAATAAAACATTTATTGATTAGTATAGACTATAGACAATAACTAACTTTTCTTAAATAAATAACATCTTTTAATAACATTATTTTTTCAAGAACTATTTATTTTATTCCAATTTTATTCAACAATTTTTTAAATAAGCTAGGTATATAAAATATACATACCGACTCCGTCATCATCGACCATGGATATAGCGTTGCTGGCCTCCGACACCAACATGTCTCCGTACTCGCCTATCGTCCAAGCGGCAACCTGAAACAGTTTAGTAATATCTTATTAAAAAGTTTTATTTTGGTACGAGGAGAATTTGAGTACAGTTGGGAAAAGCTTTATAAAAAAGTATAAGTAGTTCGATCTTTTTAGTTGCTTTTTGAATCTTTTAAGCCTAAAAAAATTACCAAAATGGCAGCATATTATTTTTTTATTTAAAAGGAGATTCAAATAAGGCAGCTTGTTTTTTGAATTGTAATGCTTATCATAAGCGATTTTAACATACCGTATGCTAACTTGGACGTATTGATGTGCGGATGGCGCTGTTTACTAAGGAAAAAATTAGCTTTATATGCCGACTGTATCTACTGGACATAGACGTATTGATGTGCGGATGGCGCTGTTTACTAAGGAAAAAATTAGCTTTATATGCCGACTGTATCGAATAGACATTTAGACGTATTGACGTGCCGTTGGCGCTGTTTTAAAAAAAAAATATATTTTTTTTGCCGACTGTACACTTATCACCCAACTTTGTATCGACTGGACATTTAGACGTATTGATGTGCCGTTGACGTTGTTTTCAAAAAAATATATATTTTTTTGCCGACTGTCCACTTATCACCCAACTTGTGCCGACGGTACCTGCACGAGCGGCTGCTTCTCGGTCGCGTCGCCGCAGACGGCGCTCCGCTCGAGCGAGACCCAGAGCCGCATGGCCGCGTACGCCTGCCGCTCGCCCGGCGCCGCAGACACTATCTGGATCGTGTTCGACACTGTGTCGTCGCGGAGGTAGTTGCCCGCCTGGAATAGTGGAAAAAATGTATTTTATTTATTTTCATAAAAAATGTGTATTGAAATTGGCAGTGTTTCGTTAAAAAGCTCTGCTGTGGTATCGGTAATTAGGGAAGCTGTGGGCGGAAGCGCGGGCGGCGCGCCAGCCTTGTTCCACGTGCATTCCACCCCACTGCGCAACATGTCAATAACATTGCTTATTATATAGTATCTAACGCGCATTATTATATAGTACAGTACTCCAAAATTAATAATGCGCATAGAAATCTTCGTCACTGTTCGGCAACTGTCATATTCCCGGAGCGTCCGAAGATGATATTTATATAGAGTGGTTAAATGCATTTTCTTCATGCATAATTTAGTCAAATTATCTATATGTGTAATCTAGATATTAGATTGATATGTAGAAAAAATAGAAAAATTTAATTATAGAGAAAAATATTTTGAAGAATATTGTATTGCAATCCTTAACCAATTTTCAATGATAAATCTAAATACATAGAAAAAAAATCAATACAGCACAAAAAGATCACATAAGAAAACCAAACCAAACTACTGACCTTCAGCAGAACCTGGAACAGCGTATCCAAATGCCACTTGCTGCTCGGCGCGTGTCTCTCAGCGGCCAGCACCATCGCACTGGAGCAGTGCGCTTTGAACTCCGCGTCCGATCGCTCCAGGAACACGAGGAGTTCTTTCATCATGGCGCGAATGTTCTGCCCGTTGATTAGCGCGAAGGATAACTCCATTGCCCGCCGTCGGATCGATACGTCCGGATCCTGCAAAGGAAATTCAATAAATCTTGTTTTACAACCCGGTTACAATATCTGTGGACCTGGCGTCGATGACGTCACGTCGCGAACGCAACGAAATTGCTAACCGTACTGACGCGCCGCGGGCGAGCGCGGGGAGGTAGAGGGGAACGGGAAGGGGCTCCGCGTTCCAGCGAGGTCCACAGATATTGTAACCGGGTTGTATCATATTGTAATGTGTGTTTTCATAAATAAATAAGGGGGTAAAGATGAGCTTGTCAAAGAATATTGTGACATTTGATGTGAAGATTTGGACAATTGAAGGCTGTTTAAATCGACTTCAGAGAAAGGAGGATCAATTTGATGTGTGTGTATGTAAAATTTTCAAAATTGCACAGTTTCAACAGATCGTAACAGGTGTGCCAAAATTGAATGTATGGGGGTTCTAAACGTGAAGAAAAACGTGCATGCTAAACGTGATAAAGCGGTATTATTTTTTCCCCTGAAGACGTTGAGAAAAAAGAAGATATCTACAAAGAAAGCAACAGGATCATACAATAGACTAATAGCTAGAACTCACCTTCAAACACTCCAATATAGTAGTCCTGTGTCTCTGCACCGCCGAGGTATCAACATGTACCGTCCTCAGCAGCGTATTCAGTGCCACGTATCTGATATTCTTATCGTTATTCAGCAGGAACCGTCCGAGTATATTGATGGCTAACACGCGCAAGCTACTCTCCGACTTAATGTCCATGATGGAGAGCACAGTTTCGTATAATATAGTGTTGCCGACGTTCTTGCTGGTCTCCGTGTTGGTGGCCACTTGGGCGAGTATGTCGTTCATCGCTTCGGACGCTTCCGCGTCGTTCTTGCCCAGTATCCGGAGGAGACGGAGGATTTTCACCTGGAAAATTATAAACTGGTAAAATTTTCCCCAAAATAAGATGCCCTGGATGAAATGACTTGGAGCTAAAATGGCGCCATTTGTTAAAATTTTTGGTATTTTTTTTGTTTATTATACAGATTAAACGGCAATAGGATAAACAAATAATAATTAAACATACAGAGATGCTTACTAAAATGTGATAGATTTATAAATTTAGAGGTCTTGTATGTTATTTTACATGTTCATTAAAACTGGCAACTACTTTAACTGTTTAACTGATCTGTCCAAAAATTTAAATGGATAACTTAAAACTATTTTCAATATCATCTTACCTGTAGGAATGGATCGGAGACACCGCTGACATCATGCTCCGGTGAATAACCAGCCAGGATCAAGTTTTTCAATATCCTCACCAAATTCGGCACAATCTACCAGCAAATTACAATTAAAAATACCCTCTTTTAACACATTTGAAATGCGCACAATGACAGAAAGCTAAGGGACATTACATTTACTAATTATTTACACAACCAACAGGCGGATGCATCTTCTAAATACTCCAAGGATATATAATAGAAATAAAACGCTGTGGCATAAAGGGATACCAAATTAAATACGACAAAAAACAACATTTACCCCCACCATTGCATTAGTTACATCCTCGAGTGCAAAATTCAAACGAGTGACTAAAATTATAGTTAATAATGCATCTTGTAATTGATAGTATTCTAATGAACTTGTGTGTGTTCTTATTTTATAAATAAGATTGACATTAAATAAACCATAATATGATATAATATGATAGAATAGACAAAAAGACGTTATAATTATGCAAATGTTAACGGACCTATAATCATCAATTTATGTCTATATTGTACAAGCCCATATTTTGAGATTAACGTACATGAATCTACAACCTCTTGCAACTAATAGTGCTAATTCTCTTATTCCAACATGATGATAGTAATTATGGTAAACTGTTGCCCATCATGAATACCAAATACCCAATAAATATTCAAGCTTCACAGTCGAAGGGTTTCGCTGTTCGCATACATATAAATATATTCGTCAGGCTTAAACATTGAAAATATATCCACTAAGCAAGGGCAATAAGCAGAATATTATTTTGGTAATAAGTAAAATTTTGTCAACTCTATCTACTATTAAAAGCATAAGAATTTGAAGTGAAATTGTAAAAATTTTGTATCAGTTTTGGGGTATATAGATCCAAACTACTGTTTACAGCAATAATATATGTTTTTGTATGTTTTTTAGAGAATATATTTGACGGTGAAGCTTCGAAATACGCAATATACATATATAACATTCTTTCATACATATAACCAACACAATGACATGCTCAGATATACCACAGTAAGCCTTTTGATCTAGTTTTTTAACAAACTTCAAAAAGGAGGTGGGTTTATTACTATTAGTATATATTTTACGTTTTTTATGAGTTTAAAAACAATCTTTATCAAAAAATAAGGAACTGTTACTGAAAAAAGAACGTGTGCCGAGCACACGTGTCAGAAGTGAAACTTATTAGGCAAATTTTAGATACCAAAATTGTCGCCTTACTCCATGACGTGACGGTATTGCCATTACGCGACCTAAAGAAATTTAACTTCAAAAATGAAAAATCGCGCTTGTTTTCTTATTAAATTAATATCTAGATCAACAGGCATAACTGTATAGTGCAAGGAATCATCGTACGGATTACCTCGCGTTGCCCGCTCTCCTATGGGACAACACAAACATACATTAGTTATATTCAATATATTTATATTTTTAATTTTTTACATACAAGATATCGAGACAAGACAGGACAATGTTAGTGGCTGTAGCAGTTATTACTAATTTGTAGCTATTTAACATAATCTAACCTTATTTATGTTTTTTTTTTCTTATATTATGGAAGTATTTGCCAATGTTGCTGAAGTCATATACAATAGATTGTATAAGTGCAGTTAAGTTTACACATATAGTTTTTATTATTTTAAAATTCTATTTGATTATTGATATTTCTATCTCAAAATATTGCGATAACTTAGAGCTAGCGCGCACGAGCAACTTTGTCTCCGCAACTATTTTGTCTCCGCAACTATTTCGTCTCTCCACCCATGGGCTAGTATGAAAGTGCGCGCACGTAGCGACGCAACTCCCCATACAATTGATGGGAGAGACAAAATAGTTGCGGAGACAAAGTTGCTCGTGCGCGCTAGCTCTTAATTTAAGTTAACTTAATTTCAATACTTTATATATAAAACTTGGATATTGAAAAGTTTCAATATTATCGTAGCCTTGTTTGAATTAACACGGTTCTAATAAAAACATTGGAGCAAAAAACGATAAGCGGCGAGGCGTTGTAAGTGAAATCAGTGATAAGATTGGCTCGTATTTACAGCATTTCAATTTAATTTTTCTGTTATTTCTATATTTCTTTTATTTTTAATATGAATTGTTATTTAAAAATTGTCTGGAATTGGAAATTTCTAGATCTTTAGTAACCTATGTTATTTGCAATAATGCTCACAGTATTCATTACATTTGGATATATAAAATAAAGAAAACTGAAATTAATTATGAATAACTGCGATTATAAAAAGTATTTTCATTTTTCTTGTATTTTTATATGCAACATTATTTTTAAAAAGTATAAAGTGAAACCACAATTATAACCCGTTAAGCAGTACTTGATCAGTTTAATGACCGATTTATTTGTTACTCGTCGTTCCCAGTACATTAGGGTTGCCAAAAATCATTTTTATAAATAAAAAAATATAAATAAAATTGATTCAATATATTAAATGTAATACACTGGGTGTTAATCGTATTTGCATAACGTATCGCGTATTACAATGTTACATATGCTGTATGCATATCAATTAATCAAGAATTGTACTTGTTATTACACTCAAGGTTCTATGTATATAGATACTACATTTTGTATATAGTATCTTGATCCAAACCTTTGATCAGAATCCTAGTGACCCACTAGCTTACAATCTACAATCCAAATAGCTCCCCGATTTAATATATAAAATAATGTAAATTGAATTATGCCAAAGGATACTTACAAACAAATTTAATTTAAATCAAATTTTCATGGCTAAATAGCATGAAGAATTTTAATTAAGCCAAACATAATATAACGAAGAGGTATATGAAAAAGATTTTCATCGTACAACAAGAAAACTGAAACGTAATTTATTGATAGTTGGCAACCCTAACAACCACAGTGCCAGTTGATTTTTTTACTGAAACCCGATCGTTTTACACCTGGTTTATGACTCATCCGATGTTTTAGGAGTTTGTGAAAAGGTATATCGCCTCTTTACACTCTGATATTTATTATTTCCTTAGTTTATCTATACTTATAATAAATCTGTAGAGGCCAATTCTGTACATGAAATATATTTAAAAAAAAACTATGAAGGGGTGATAAGGGATCGCTACTGATGCCAAAAATGCAATTAGTAAAATTTTTGTCTGTCTGTCTGTCTGTCTGTATATTCGTTATAGAAACAAAAACTACACGACGGATTTTAACGAAATTTGGCACAATTATTCTTCATACTCCTGGGCAGGTTATAGTATACTTTTTATTACGCTACGATCAATATGAGCAGAGCAGTGAAGGGAAATATTGGGAAAACGGGAGAAGTTACTCCATTTTTTAAGCTTCCGTTGCGTGTGCAGCCTTAATGGTTAAAGCTACATAGAAATCATGTACGACACAAATGTTCTTAAATTATTATCTTATATATAAAATTCTCGTGTCACAATGTTAGTCTGCATACTCCTCCGAAACGGGTGGACCGATTCTCATGAAATTTTCTGTGCATATCGGGTAAGTCTGAGAATCGGCCAACATCTATTTTTCATATGTAGGTACCACGGGCGAAGCCGGGGCGGACCGCTAGTTATTATATAAAAATAAATTCCTAAACAGCATAATATGTCTATCTTTTAAAATTGACTCACAATAACACGTGAAACTTCAATAGCTTAGCAATTCGGAGCTTTCTGATTATATTTGTCTACTCTTACGTTTACAACACTCTCACTCATCCCTAATTAAAAAAAAGTTAACATTATTACCTATTCAATAAAAAAAGAATCATGTAAATCGGTGTAGAAACACCAAAGTTATAGGTACATGAAATACGCTATAAGTCATCGCGCGTGAATACAGAATCATGCAGCCATAAGGATTATTTTTGTGTATCAGTTGCCGCGTTCGACGCGCTTCGCGGCGGGAGCTATAAAAAGGCGGCGGGTCCGCACCCGTTTCGCGTTGTCACGGCATCACGTGTGAACGGCTGTACCGATTTCTATAATTGTTTTTTTTATTATATTCCTTGAAGTACGAGGATGGTTCTTATGTAGAGAAAACGTAAATATGTACCTACCACGGGCGAAGCCGGGGCGGACCGCTAGTTCAGAATAAAATTTAAAGCCTTTTATTATTATAACTCAGGCCCCGGAACCACAGACACAATAGAAAATCTATTGTGTCTGGGACGCTTGGGGCTCAATGGGTTAAGACTTGTGTATTGAACACTTTAATGATTAAAATAGAGACTTTTACGTCATTCTTAAATACAGAATTTATTCATTTGAATAAAAATACCACGTGTTCTTAGAATTTTCTCGAAAGTCAAGTAAGACACGTAATTATTTGTAATTATACCACTTGTTTCAGTATTTAAACGACAACTATTATTGTCTATATAATTATGGGTAGTATTTAATCGAGTGACTGTAAATTAAAGTTTTAGTTATCAAAAATAATTAATTGGGGTAACAGAATTACTAAGTGAGCGACTGACTGCGAGCGATGAAAAATTAATAGATCAGCAACTAACAAACATTAATTTGCGTTACATAAAATACAAAATATTATTTGTGTAAAGAAATAACTATTTTCTTTACTTTTAAAAAAAGCTCATTAAAAAAAATAGCTGTTTATGAAATTTTTTTTAAAGAAAATACTGTAATAATTTAATCGCAATATAATGAAACCCTACAGATTTATCATAACTCGAAATTAATATTATATCCACAGTCGCAGAGACCACATAAACATAACTACTATATATCCTTATAATCCATGTTTAAAAATCCTTAAAACAATTCATCAATACATCTAATCACACAAAACGCAACTCTATTCCTATCACAATAAGGTTCAAAAACGAAATCTTACCTTTTTGAAATGGTTAAGCGTGTCCGGACTGTTCTCGCACATTTCCGTGATGAGGGTCACGCCGGTGATAAGCACACCTATAAGATAACAGTGTTTACATCTTGCTGATACATTGAGATGATATACAAGGAAATCGAGGGAAAATAACTCGGTTTTTCCGATCATTTACGTTAATTTCTAAATGATATAGGAAAAATTACTTTGAAATTATTTACATGAAATATTAAAACTGGAAAAAATGGGGAAAATTCTTAAGAAATTTCTTTCAATATAAAGAAATGTCAAGAAAGAAATGCAACTGTTATAGATTAGAAATTTTGAATGGAAATACAATAAAGGACGTAAGAATAATAATTGTTATTATCATTTTAAAGATATACTTAAGTGTAAATTATTAAAATGTCACAAATTTAATCATAGTACATTTAACACAAAAAGGCTGCGCAATGCTTCAACTCGATGATCGACGAATCAATCAATTTATGACAAAAGTCCTCATTCATTGCATTTTATACCTTATTCATTTCTGTATTAGAACTATATTTCTCTAGCTTTGCATATTGACATCATGCGACACGCCTATATTAGATAACAATCAATTCAATTATTTATTAAAGGTGGAATAGTCGTTGTGATTGAATTATACTTGGTCTGGCAATTGTCTTTTTTGCTGAAAGCTAGAGAAATAAACATCGTTATAATTATTGATGTGATGTGAATGTAATTTTATAACACTAACAATTTTACTAATAGGCATTTAGAGTATCACAAACAATAATTAATTAATAGTTTGTTAGATATCCAATAAGATAGATTTGTTATAGTTCTGAACGGGAAATCGCAACTTCCTTGAAGAGAAAGTTTGACAAATTGACCTAAATCTTATGTAAACTTTAAGGTCGCTAGCGTCTGATCTAATTAGTAGTTTAATCATCTTAAAGTTGTCTTCCTACTAATGAAGTCTACTAACTTAATGTGACGTATATACCTACAGAATTCTCATTAATTAAACATACATATTCATGTAGATTTTTCTATGAAAATCCAAGTATATTTATATGAAAGGAGCGTGTCACCTATCCTACACACTACTATATAAACGCACGTACTTTTTTTTAATTAACCCTGATGAAGTCTACCTTCCTATCTACATTTCTTAGTGTAAATTTGTATCTTTAACACATTTTTATATACAAAAGTATAACTCACCATGATTCTTCTCAGTCAGCAGACTCCTAGTAGCCGGTAGGAACATTTCCATCAAATCCGGGACTCGTCTTATGATCCTGAACGCGCATAGTGCCGCTTTCTTCTTTATATACGCGTTTGGGGACTTAATCAGGCGTTCCACTTCTGATGCGAGGTCCCGTGCCATTTCTGGTGAGGCGATAGCGCCGAGCGTGCATAGTGCGAGACCGACGACGAACTGCGTGTTGCTGTTTAGGTCACTGCGGGTAGATATGTAATTAATAATGGGTATATGTAAACTCTGCAGCTTTGGAGTTATTCTGCATAATACTATATATGTATGTAGTATAGTAAGATAGTGTATAAGATCTAATTGGCAGTGGCGTGCCTAGGGTGTAAGGACTGGGCAAGCCCTTAAATTTTTCAAAGTGTTTGATGGGTACCCTTTTCATGAATAAGATACCTAGAGATTGTCTAATCTAAAAATGAACGCCCCTCCACTGTGATTACGCTCACATTCAAAGTACGTGTATAGACGCAATACACACAAATTGGTCTGCCTCATTGGTCGTTCAGTCGCCAATTAGACACGAACAAGAGAATAACCTGAACAACAGGACCAGTTGGCCAACTAGTGCATAAATGACGCGATGCACGACAGAACGGACACTGTCATTCCGTACATAGCGCGCTCTCCCCGCCATACAATGCTAGGCACCTGAACTGATCGCCCGATTAGTTGACAAATCAGTGCGCGAGAGAGTCAAAGTTTGCAGTAGAATCGCCGCGCGCACACATATAAAGTGGTTCAATAATTATTTGTCCTCACACATTGAAACAATTAAGTTTAGTGGAGGGGCGTTCATTTTTAGATTAGACAATCTATACCTAGGTATACTGTGTAATTATGTTCGTTATAAAACTTATAAAAAAACGTGAACATATTACATACCGAATCAAATCTTTTAAATTTTCACGCGCGCCCGCAAACAGTTGAGTCAAACGTTTATCATTAAAATCGATAAATTATATAAAACTGTATGACATTATATTATTAATAAAATTATACAGATCATTTATATTCTAATTCAAAACGCCAATCTTTCTGAAGGAAAGATTTTATAACATCGGAATTATAGAAAGTAGGTGTTTGTTTTAGAATTCAATTACCTAACAGCTCCTTTTCTATGGCAATTATTGATACCTAATACAGAAAGGCGTTCTTGGCCAAATAAATACACAAGTATTTCTTAATAATTAATACGTACCTAATACCTATGAATACGATTTAACGATGAGAAAGCACGCTCCGTGGAAGAACTACTACCTATTTACTAGCAGGAATCGTAACTACCAAAATATGTGCAAGTTTCAACAGCTGGGGAAAGGCTTCTTCTAAGCAATTCTCATTCATGAAATCGTTCGTAAACATTACAATTAAAATTTCGTTTATGTGACTTACTAGTTTCGGTAATGCACAAATCGGGAGTTGGTTTTGATGAAGAAATTAATTGTTTTTCAGTAAAGTTTAATGATTTTACCTTTCCCCCGCTGAGCACAAAGCAAACCATCACAATTTACAACACAATCTGCTGTCGCGACACTTATTTTACCACAAAATTCGAAAAACTTAACCTAAATTACACCAGTATAATCACCCGCTCAAACAAACTATAATTTAACAATAATATTCACGACGTTCGTTCGCGCAATCGTAACTATCTTCACACTGTTAAAGCCGGGCTTTTTTTCCCATATTAATTGCTATAGAGTTCTATAGCTAGGTATGTATCTACTCCGACGAAATTTCATACGTTAGAAGAGATGAGCGCAAAGCCCGGTAAAAGCCCACGCGTGCAAGCGAGACACCGCACTGTTTATAATCCATCCAATTTAGGTTGTAACGTCCAAATAAAAGGTACGACCTTATTCCGATAGGAAGAAGGATGAAATTAAAAAGTTTACTCGAATTCGTCATTGTTTTATGCTAGGCGTATTATATATTATATTGTAGGTGAGTTTTCATTGAATTCGGAGCAGATTATGAATTGCTCATTGCGCGCGAATATTCAAACGTGAATATGGGTATTTTCCTGTCTCGTAGCGAATTTCTAAGGCAAGCCGGGCTTTTCGGCTTGTATGAACGTACCGCCACTGCTAATTGGTTACAACTTACAATTTATGCCGTTTTGAGGCGTTCCACTTCTGGTGGAACGCGATATCGTGCCATTTCTGGATGATCAATAATGGAGTTTTTTCATGAGATTTTTAATTATAAATCGGCAAATTAAATATTCAGATTCCGGTAGAAATTAAAATCCTTTTTGGAAAATATTTATCTCAGAAAATAGGCTTAAATATACCAGACATTTCGTCAGCGAACATGCGTCCAATTTTTGACACGTCACCGTAGCGATACTAAATAAGCCATAAAATTTTTACACCTTGACATAAAAGGCAAATAACTTCATTGGTCCATTGAAAAGTTACATTTGGGGTTGCATTTTTTAGAGGACGCAATTTTATTTTTTTGATGTGTAGGGGTGGTCAGTGTGAAGCTATCACCAAGTTTGTGGGGTCGCCACCCTTGTCCCACGGCCGCCATCTTGAAAATAGCGGTTGATATGGTTTTTACGATATATCTCTTAAACTATTTATTTGATAAAAAAAATTTGTTTACATTATTTGTTGCAAATTAAATACTCTACAACTTTGATCCTGCAACTTTTTGTCGTAGAACTATAAATAAAAAAGTTATAAGCGAAAATGTTCAGAAATTAGAGATATTTATATTTCTCAATAAAACTTTTTTTTATAATTTTACGTAGAAATGATATTTGACCATTTTTGTAGATTGTTTTTCGAGGAACAACTTTTATATACAACATTTTTTCATTAATTAAATAGCTAAGGTTTTACAGCGCTCCGAAGTGAGTACTAATTTTCAGTACTCTGAACTATACAGTATACTTATATTATGTGTGTACTAATAATAATTTGTCATCAGTAATGGTTTTTTTTGTTATTATAATATTTTTAATAATTAATTTTGCAATATCACTAATAATTAATTATTGAATCTTTTCCCCACCACACAGGAGGTAGAGTCTGGAAGCGCGACTTTTTTTTACGTCGAAAAGCAGGTCTGAAATGTTCTGCAGTGTGCTTCTATTGTTCTGGAGTATGAGAAAAGAGCCAATAGCCAATATATGTATAGTTAAGAGTACTGAAAAATAGTACTCACTTCAGAGCGCTGTAAAACCTTAGTTATTGACGTTATGAAAAAATGTTGTACATAAAAGTTGTTCCTCGAAAAACAATCTACAAAAATGGTCTGATATCATTTCTTCGTAAAATGATAAAAAAAAGTTTTATTGAAAAATATAAATGGCTCTAATTTCTGAACATTTTCGCTTATAACTTTTTTATTTATAGTTCTACGACTAAAAGTTACAGCACCAAAGTTGTAGAGAATTTAATTTGCAACAAATAATGTTATCGATATTTTTTTATCAGTTAAATAGTTTAAGAGATATATCGTAAAAACCATTTCAACCGCTATTTTCAAGATGGCGGCCGTGGGACAAGGGTGGCGACCCCACAAACTTGGTTTTAGCTTCACACTGACCCCCCCTACACATCAAAAAAACAAAATTGCGTCCTCTAAAAAATGCAAGGTTAGGGCTAAAAAATGTAACATTTCAATGGATCACATGCAATCATTGGCACGAGATAAGTAAAGCTTCATGTTAATGAATGTGCAGTTACCGCGCGGCAAACGTTTTCTTTATCAAGTAGAAAATGTACAACTACCATTGATAAAGGACATTTATTTAAACGAAACAGTGCACGTATTTTCTTTAGTATTTAAAATGATAATATAATGAATAATGCGCCTTTTCGTGAAAAGAAATGTTAAATATAAGAAGTTATTTAATATAATCGTACTTCGTTTTTGCATTTGCTCTAATCTATACTAATATTATAAAGCTGAAGAGTTTGTTTGTTTGTTTGTTTGAACGCGCTAATCTCACGAACTACTGGTCCGATTTGAAAAATTATTTCTGTGTTAGATAGCCCACCGTAGTCCCACCGATAGGTGAAACCGCGGAGCGAAGCTAGTTATAAATAAAAATATTGTAAAACACGAACAAAGTAGAAATACTAATCGCTCATTTACGATATATCAAGAGCATCTAAATTACATAATGAACCCGTCACCTCGCATCACAAAATGACGTGTTTTAATATTAAATTATCAACATGTAAAAGCCTTGATTGTGAATAACATGTGGTTACAGAGTAGAACATTACGGAGGCTAGCTCGTATTATAGTACAATAGCGCGTAATTTGAGCTAGGGTCGAGTTCCGATTGCAGTTAGAAGCCTTCTCATATTATAATACTTTAAGCCGCAAAGGACCTACGTGATACATTATTTGCTATGAAAGTTTATAAATTGCGTCTTTAAGCAATAGTATTTACCTACTAGATTTAGGAAAATAAAAAGGATTTTTTCTCTGATTTAATTTGCTCAAAAGTGCTGCGTTTACGAAATTATTGAAATAAATAAAATTTAATACAGGTAAATTAGCTTGGAGAAATTTTTGCATATGTAGTGGTGTGTATATTACTCAGATCTTAGAGCGCGTTTCCACTATATCGTTCTGGCCTATACAAAAATGTTTCGATATCCTAACATTACTATTTAATTTTATACTTATTCCTAGCAACACTTTTGTTTTCAATAAAAACAAGTTTTTATTTGAAAGAAAATGGTTTTGACTTTATAAAAAAAAATATATCATTCAATTTCACGTCCTTGAGCAAACGACAAGGCGACTACCGTGAAACAATAAAATATCGTGTCCATAATAATTTGTTTCATAATTAATATTTGACCATAATAATTACGAAACAAAACAAATAAATAAATCGTCACTTGATAGTGGAAAGTGGAAACAC
>CAJQZM010030010.1:0-13056 GCA_907164665.1 Colias nastes | reverse complement strand
CTCTTCCTCCTCCTCTTCCTCATAATCACTTCCTCAACAACCCTACTTAGTGGAAGACCAGCTACAAGATGATAGTCAAGTACATAATGTTTATTTTTACAAATATAGACCTCATATTTGTAAACATTCTGTATGAAAGTACATTGTTTCTTGGTATATAATTGTACTTTTTTGGCCACCTAATTATAGTAAACGTATTAAAAAAATGTTTTTCCTATTTATTTGAAATGACTTCAAGAAAGTGTCCTGAAAACCAGGATAAATAATACTCTACCTAAATGTAATACGCTAAATAAATTATGTGAGATTTATTTACGCGTGAAATCTAATTGAATGCGAATCGTTTAAGAAAGCGTAAGGCGTAAGCTGGCAACGATTTATTGCTCCATAATACATCAAAGGGCAGGTGTCAAAATGTACTGTAGCTTGTTCGCATAAAAGGTTGTGATATTCACCTTGGCTTCTTTGTAATATTGTGCGCAAAAAGAATCCGCTACGATTGATTTATTATACGGATGTCGAGCATTGTGGAACTTACTCGACGCGACCTTTGAAATTGTCCTAGTGCACGTTGAATCACAAATTAGGTATACGATAGAAATAATATATTCAGGTTTCCAAGGTCGTATTAGATAATAGAACACATTATTCCAACTATGACTTTCTCTAAAAGCAAACGATAACATGGTAGCGCCATAAAATTCGGCTTTCGAAGAATCGTAATAAAATTAATGTTTACCGCGCATTGTATGTTTACGTGAAATATTCACGATCATTTTGCTGTTCAATTCAGTCGATGACTACATAATAAAATATGTACTTACAAAGAAGATTATCTAAATGCGATTAATATAATATAGTAAGTAAAAAAAGATATTGTATCGTAAAAATTAAACTCTACTCGGTTTATAACACCTCAGGTTGTAATTATACGAAATGGTAAATAGGAAGTAAGAAATGTAAACTCTCAACTAAATAAGCTTTCCATTAATGTTATTTTAAAGGTAAATAAATAAACGGCCAAGTTGTTTCCACTGCACGTAATAGTCGATACATAAATGAGATAACAGATTCAATCTCAGGACGCTTCTGTAAACATCCTGATTACGTTGGTATTTAAATACATACATTTAAAGCGAATGCTTTTAGAGCTATTCATAATTATATTTATGCAAATAAATGATACATTGCTTTTAGGAACATTTTGGTAAATTAATTTAAAAGCAGTCGCTCTGGCCAAGTTTCTTATTTTCAATTTCTCAAGTTCCGATTTTTGGTCAAGGTCGAGATCCAACAAGATCACGAGATCTTTAAAACATCGTAAATTACTGCAGCAATTGTGTACCGAAAATAAAATAACATTAAGATTTTTCTAGTTTTGCGAAGTGCAACAAACATTAGACTCTTTATTTGCCACTGTCAGGATGTCAATGTGGTGTCCACTGAAAATCAGTGGAGAATCTAAGTGTCTTATATGTCCTTAGATTCTCAAACCACTGAGTGGATATTATCCATTTTGTGCCGTTGTAACTAGTTATAAGTTAATTTTATTTTTTATGTATTAATGTGCATCGGTACAAATAAATGTATTTTCTTTCTTTCTTTCTATTTGTATACAAAAACACTTACAAACAACATTAAAAGTACATGGTTACCAGCATTACTTGTGCGATGATCTGAATTGAACAGAAAAAGTAAATCATCTCTTTCTAGACCACACAGTTCCAATTAACATCTTCCGTCTACAACCATCAACATCAACCATTCCCCATTTTCCTGGCAAAGTGGGCGTGTTGGAGCCCGCGTCAGCGATGACTGTGCTATATCACGATGACGTCACCGATAGGAATAGCGCTCCCGGTGCCTCCCGGGGGCAGTCAATCGCGATCAAGGTCAATGCCGCAACCCTGACGTTTTATTTCGCAGCCGACTGACTTTTGCTTGGCTTCGCCTAGACGCTGGGATGGCATACGTCAATGCGAGGGGCGGATTTTCCGATTCGTTGTCAGGTACAAAACAGCAATTTTCCAATTCAATTGTTAGATTGAGTTTAATTTGTCTGCTGTGCACTTTTTTTCCTATTGGCAGTTTAGGATATTATGTCGATCTTGTCGAGCAGAATTAAATTAAAATACTTTAATAACGTCAACAGTTTTCATGAAATTTTAGCAAGTCACTAGAGAAATATGTTCACAAATTTATTTCGTAGCTTTATAACGATAACGATAACGGTAAATTTATAACGATAATTACGTATAATGTGACGTATTGCATCCTCTCGGTACGCTAAGAGTATTTTAAGAACAATGTAAAATTTCTAGCATGTTCGATATTTATGTTTGTTTTGAACATTTTTGTCATACTGCCAAAGAGATGAGTTTTGGCGCCACACAAATTTTTATAGTACGCTACAGATTATGTAATATTTGCACATTTGTTTATTCTGAAATCGCCAAAAAACGAATGTGTAAAGTTAGAGACCTCCTTTTTAAGTTCGTCTAATTTTAAACATCTGCAATTCTATAATGTATACAAGCACTTTCGGTTTTAGAATCACTCCTACTGAAATTTGCGGATCCCAATTTAATATTTTAAGGATACCATAACGCGATGTCATAATATAAATGAAATAATGTTTATTTCCATCTGTCTGTGCGTGTAAATTTTCAAAAAGTCAAACTTGCATGAAATTAGAATTTAGTTTGGTTTACTGTCAACCAAGTAAAGTGCTTCAATTTAAGTTCAATTTAAATCTTTTCACAGCACATAAATGACTTTTACTATCCATAAATGGCAACCAATTACAAGCACATTGCCCGATCGTACAACGGACAGTTGTATAGCAAAGTTTAAACTGCAATGGATATTTAGATAATAGTGTCCATTTCAATTTCCCTCTCCTATCGCGTCCGGTGTCGTCGACCCTGCGCCGGCGCAGTATTCGCGACTGCCGACAATGCCCTGGCACCGATCCAAGCGCCTATGCACTATCTAACGCCTGTCCACTTTAAACCCACTATTTTCAAAACGTAAACTTTATGGTAATGGCCGCTTGGCGAGATCTGGAATTCCGTCCCACCTTTGATGTGGTGGCAGCGAATTGGCCCATATAAACCGCCTCCGCAATCCTGCTATCCTTTTTCTAATAATAGTCACGAGTTTAAAGTCATAACCATTTATTTTTAACTGGAATAAATAATAGTGGTGAACGAATAGAAGATAAAGCAATGCGGGGCGATAATAAATCAATAAAATCTCCTCCAATATTTATCCGATACAGTGTAATGGATATCCAAAACATTAATCCTGAGTTTGGGCGTACAGGAGAAGCCGCGGGATATATAGCATAGCAAGTATCATATGATCCAGCTCATGGAACATTAAACGTAACAGGCGTGCCATTGTGCAGACCCTAGTGGGAGGCTTTTGTGTAATAAATGTGACTGCTATTAGCGACTAAGTAATGCTCCAATATTCAGGTCTCAGGTTATCCGACGAATATTATAATGGAAGGAATTAGGCAGATATTACGTTACCATTTTTATGTACAATTTCTGTCAGGAGCTTTGCTCTTAAATAGGAAAAGTATAGCTGTGTAGTTGATCAGGGCATACATTAAGGACACGTGTAGTAATAAAAATTAAATAAGGGAGAACTACAATATTATACTTGCTTGTACAAAATATTTCTTCATAAACAAATATGAAACATTTGACATTTAAAGTGTGTAATTTATAATTTCCTGCTAAACGATATATAAGCATCCACGAGTCTGACGCTCATGAGAATTGCGATTTTCTGGAAAATTCTACACTTTGTCAATTCCACCTACGTCGAGCGATGATTAATGCGCCAGTTATTCGTTTAGTTTACGTGTACTCTAATCAACGATGACGCATTGCCATGCATCTTGCATGCATTTCATACGAGAAAATCATCAAACAGAAATTACGTTGCTTTTGAAGTTCAGATTCGCAACGATGGATTTGAATTAAAATGTATGCAAACATAATAGGTAAGGTATGACTTGTGAGTTGTTAGCGACTCCCGAGGGCTTTTAGGTTCTTTCTATTAAATATTTTCTCGTTGTTTCTCAGATTCTATCCTTAACGTTTTAGACGCTCTTGTTAAGCACTTAACGCTTAAGTAAACAAATCAACACTCTAATTTCTATAGGTATTTATTCATTTAGAACCTTATTCCTATTTGCATTTTTCATTTGCCTGTCTCGCAGCTCCACACTCGATATTCTCGAGACGACAGCAGCATTCAACGGCTGACATAGCATCCGTCCAAACATTGTGCGCGTGACAATCGCCACAAATACTCGAACAACAAGAACAAAACTAGCCATATACTATCTATATAGACTCGCCATCCGTCGGTCTGGCGCGCACTGATAAATCAGATAAGCGTTGCGTGATCTCGCCGGCGAAAGTGACATAATTGTTTTAGATTCCACAAAAAGCCGTACACACAGCTGCGCCGAATGGCATCTTCTGCATTGTAATGAGATGAATAATGCTAGTATAATGTTATGAAGTTCCTGAATTGAATAATAAAGTGCTCTAAGGAAACTGCGCCCTTTGCAGAAGGATCATTAAACACAGATACATTTTCCTCCATCCTTGGTTTCTTAATCATCTCAGTGTTTTTTAAAGGAAAACAATAGTTTTCTAAATGCAAATGACGAGATCTTAAATATTAATAAATCCTTATTATGATTCTAGGAATTAAGGCCTAATTTCAGGCAATGTTGTATAATGATAAAAGGTTATTTATAGAAGAAGTGTAAATAAAGAATCGTTGGTCGACGACAACAGATCCTTTAAAGGCAACAAACATTTCGCAGCAAGTTATTCCCGATGGAACAACAAAATAAAGCGCCCGGCTATTCCTGGCGCACTCGCACAATGTATTCGAGGATCGTATTGAATTAGTTATTACAGGACATATACAGGAATTTCAAAAAGACAGAGATTTTGTTCTGTCTTTCTAATTGCTCTTCAAGTTCCATTGGTTGTGTAGATACCTATACCTAAAATATCTGTACTTGTTTTCGTATATTTTCAGAAAATTTTAGTGATAATGTAATGGCTATATACCATTTCCAACATCTGCACAATCAATTTTCTTTTTCACTGCACTATGCGAACTACTAATCCACAACGAAATAAAACAAATCAAGTCATATTTTAGCCCTATATCCAAATAAATAAACCTAATAACAAAATTTCCTTTATGCAAAGAATTAAAAATCTATTAATAACGTATTATAAACGGATATTCTAAAATCTGGATATAATAAGGGTAGCTTCAATGTTTCCCAGAGATGAGTAGGATTATATTTCCGAGTTGACCACTCAGTGGATTACGCACGAGTTTCAAGCGGGTGCTCGAGATCGGTTTCTCTGAAAAGCTCACTGACTTCCGATTCAGATATACGAACATTTCAGCTACATTATCTCGAAAGCTTATGAAGCATAAGTGGATTCGTCTACAAATTGTTGAGAGATTAATATGATTTTATTTGCCTTAGTTTTACCACACCCCGGACACTCCATACAAAATTATCGTTTTGACAGTCACACTGTAGAGACTGCAAATGTGTGTGTTAACGCTATAAGGTTGGCACATTTTTGACTAGCGTAAAAAAAAATTCGCGTTTTTCTGATGAAATACATCCGTAAACGGCACAATATCTAACCATTTTCTACGAAAAACGATAATCACAAATCCAAAATAATAAAATTACTTTAAGTCAATTTGATTAATGTTGTCAATCTTCGTTGCGTATCGTCCCTGTAGAAAAATGTGGACCATTTTTAGACTGATCGTGCGGGGTGAGGTAAGTGTTTAATTTTGGCGGGAGGCGGAGAGTGTCCGTTCTGTAGCGTTTAGCTACTATTATGTATTCTGTGGTTTTACCACAGTTGACAGATACATACAGTTAGGAAACTAAGCCCCTGTGATGAAATTATGACGTAAGCACTGTTGAAGCTATAGAGCTGTTACCTTTTTGATATTTAACCGACTTCAAAAATAAAGGAGGAGGTTGCTCTCTATTTAATGTACCAATTGTTTTAGTTCTATATTTGTACTTATATTCAATAATTATTGTTAACCAGTATTTACAATAAAATTTATATTATGTAAACTAAATTATTTAAAAACGAATAATTAAACCAAATTTGTAAAACAAATATGCAATCATAAATAAATATAATTATTTTTAGAGGAGCATAGAACCTCTTCCTTTTTGTTAATTTAGGATGAAAAAAGAAAAAAATTATATATGTCAGGCTAGTGCTTGACAAAGTTGTGACGTCACGATTATCGATAAAAATATACCTTTTTAAAAATATACAAATCATATGAAGAGACACAACATCATCATACAATTATTTAACCAAGAAACTGTTTTATACTACCGTATATACCTAAATTAAAACAAGATTTTTAAGTTAGAATTTTTTTAGAATGAAAAGAATGAACATAGTCGAATTGACTATCTGTATCTAATATATTTCAGTATAATTTGAACTCGTTCTTTCATGTCTACAGAAATTAAAAATTAGCCTTGTTTTAATTTGTTGCCGCTTCAGGGATTTATATGTATTATTGAAAGGCCTATAAACAATCGATATTTACTTAAAGTGAGGTGTATCGTGCACATCACTTTTACTCACACATCGAAAATATTACCAACACATACAAACTTTTTTCTATAATATGTATCTTTGTCTTTCAAAATCTGTGGATGTGTCACTCGCTACTATCGATCCCCCTGAATACCCTTATGATTCTCGTAAACACGCTTGCTTGTGTGCGTGAGCCAATTCGAACGTTTTGTATGAAGTTTCCTTACTGTATGTATCTGTATATTGTGGTTTTACTGTATTTATAAGATGTATTTGTGCAGACGGTAATCTGATTTTGTTTATCGTTCACATAGGAGCGGGGGTGACTATGTGGGCATGACACTGGGTGGCCATCTGTTTGTTTAGACAAAATTTTCCACCATAAAAACGGATGGTATTAAAGGGAAAGAAATTAATTTAATTATTCACGTAGCGTGCTCAATGAATATTGATCATCGGAAAAACCTCTGAGTGGTTTTATCATACAAGAGTATCTTATTGCTATCGGTATGTTTTTCCGCTTACGTTTTTCTATAGATAAACGTTTTCACTTTTATCGTATTGAATGCCGATTCAATACGACTGAAACTATTTGAAGTTTATATACTGAAATAAAAACTTTAAAGCAGGCATTCACGGATAGCGATTTCAGTGATTTATTAGCATTTTGTGTATTTTCACTTGAAATAAACATTTTGAAGATATTTACCTAGGACTTCTGTCTGGAAAGAACCTTCTTTCAACCTTCCTTTTTACCTAGGACTTCTGTTTGGAAGTCTGTCTTTATTTTCAAGTCACATACAAATGGCAAATACATATATTAAATTAAAGCGTTAACACACATGCTGTCATCAGTACTGAGTATTTACCTATATGTGTTAATATCAACGTGTTACCTCAAATATTGGTGGTCGATCGCAACCGCGCAATTTGTTCACCTTTACACAATATAACGTGTTAATTAAATCATGTTTTTGTTCAACTTTGCAAATAAAAACCGACTATAATATTTTATAGACATTTAATTAGTTCCTATTGTTATTATTACACAATCAACAATTATATTCTAACGCAACAAATAACAATATGCATAACAAAAACGTACTAGGTATATTTGTAAATAAATGATACGATTACTTTTGTATTTCGATCAGTAGGTATTATGTTATTTCTAATGAAGCATTTTTCTAAAGCACCTAGATAACTATATTTTCTTTTTTTCCTGGGTGTCATTACAAAACACCCGAAGCAGTCCAAACCCTTAGAATACAAGCATGAATAACTGACACAATATTATTGACCCAGAAGCATCGTCTGTCAATACGACCGCTAAAGAATCCAATTTATATTCAAGCAATTATACCAACAGCCGAACCCTTCACTGTTCACGTTGCATGAATCATTCTCCATTTCCATTCGGCTGATTTATTCAGACATCCCATTATACGCAGGACCTAATCTTTTTGTTGCTAATACGCTTTGCCAGTCGCAAATCATAATATCCTAACATACATAGTCATATTAAACTTAATTAGAATGTAATGAATAATCCAAATTCCAGATATTAAGAAAAGTAGAGATGCTATTACCCCGTCTTAAATTAAAAATTTGCAGTTAACGAATCACATGCAAAATGCACATGAAAATGACTTTTAACTAAACTCCGCGTTCAGGCAAGATGAACGGCCTCCATATTACAAAGAAAGAAATGATGAAAAATGTCTAAATTACTGCACATTTCAGGTTATGTGGTTTTCTTATATAAACGTTGCAAACCGTAGGATACAACATGTATTCAATAAAGTATTGAAGCGTGCGGCAGTTAATTGTAACGATAAGGTTTTGGAAACTGACGCGCACCGTCTGCCAATTAACATATTTCTATGTATGCAATTAGCGTTTTTCTTGAAACTAACCAACCAACCCGGTTCTGCTTGGTATAAAAAGTTGAGAGATAAAAATTTCATTAAAAATTTAACAGACTAATTTACGTGCGTGACTTACATTTTTCGATGCTGTTATTATATCTAGATACTCATAAAAGTGAATGCTAAAATCTTTGATTGATCAGAAAACGACACAACAATTTGTTCATACTTCATATTATAATTAATACACAAATACACCATGTTTATCATTTATTTATATTTAAGTGCAAATTACCACATCGTGCGGTTCCTTGAAAACATCCACAGACATGTCTCTTTGTCGTTTATTAACATTATAAGTACTCCAACATTTGTTTGTCCACTTTACGAGATATATTTAATTTTATTGTGTACATAAGCTATAGCCACCTATAGCATATGTTGGAGTATCGATTGCGCTATTCGCAAAAAAACTATATAGTTCGAATTTGTAAGACCGAGATACTACATAAATCTATCTAAGAACACAACCCACGTTTGTTTCCTCTCTATAGTTTTGAATGAGAAAGTACGTAATTCTTTATCTGGTCTGCCTGTCTAATAGGTTTTCACGCATGAGGCGCTAAACAAATGTTAATGAACGAATCCTTACAGAGAAAGAAAGTTGCTAATTTTTGTCACAAAAAGGGGCTTAAAAGAAGGGATGAAAAAGTTAAGTCCCACCGAGTTCCACAATGAGTCAAGCAGGAAACAACGTAATCTAATAAAAAAAAGTCCGTAATTATTGCTCTGACATAAAACTCATACTTGTACAAAAGTTATAATTCAACGAATAAAAGAGACAAACGGGTCTTTTATCGCGGGCGGTTGAAAGACATTTTAATTGGCTCAAATTAATAGGTTTTTGAGGAAGTTTTTGTATTGCGTGTAAAACATTTATATGCCACAATGTCATCCCTGGCATTAAATACTTTTTGCTTTATATTTACGCCTGTACGGCTTCATTATAAGATAGCTTACGTAACGCATAAATCGGGCTTTATGCACATAGCTATTGGATTTGTATACATAGTACTCGTGTTATGTAGTTGTACTTTCATTGCATGCAGAGTGAATTTACGAAAACCGTTCAGGATGATTGGTCTTATTTTCCGTTTAATTGTCCTTTCTATCTACCTAGTATTATTAATGCAAATTTTTTGAAGTGAAACTTCTATAGGCGCGTTGAGTGTAAAATTTCAAGGACGCGTGCAGCGTGATGGCAATACCGTCACGTCACGAAGGATGGCGACGATTTTGGTATCTTTGCCAAAGAAGTGCTCGCACACACGCTCTTTTCTAATGAGTAGATATAGGTATACAATCACCAAGCTCTAATTTCCTAATCATTAAACACCAATTTTACACCTTTGTTACAAATTAAACACGCTTCCTAATCGAATGCGAGACTGTTCACACTTTTATCGATAAATTAAACTAAATAATGATTGCCTTGTTTCGCTTCACTAATCTCAATTAATATTTTATGCTATAGGTAGGGAGCGGCTTTGCTCAAAAGATATAAAAAAAAAAAATAGTCTATTTGCTATTCCAGGCCGTAAGCTATCTGCGTACCAAATAAAGAAAAATCCGTTATATTTTTTGCGTGTCGGAACATCAAAACATCCACAGAGAAATAAAAAACTAAAATTTATAAACTTTGTAGGATATATGCGTATGCTTTACAAAGTTGTTTTGAATTTATACTATTTATTTAAATTTTAAGCGAGCCTCATGTCTGCGTGTACGCAAACACGAATCACCGACATTGTTTTGCTTCATTCAGAAACTTTTAAATGTGCCCTCTACACCGATTCGGAATTTACCAAGTAGAGGAAGTAGGACAGTGAACAAAAACCGGCCAAGTGCGAGTCGGACTCGCGCACCGAGGGTTCCGTACAAACCTGCAAGGTTTACAAAGTTTAATACCTCAATTTCAATTTAATACCTCTACGCGTTTATGAGGAAATGGGTAGTAAGTTTAAAATTATTAAAAAAAAATATATTATGTGATGTAACTAAAAATTTATGGTTTTCGTAATTTTTCCCTTATCTATGCTATAAGACGTTGCTTCGTACCAAATTTCAAGATTCTGAGTTCACGGGAAGCACCATGTAGGTTTTGATTCCCTTGCAAGTGTCGAAAATTTGCGGCATAAACGGCTGTATCTTTTGATTGCGTTGGCTTAGAAGTTTGATTTTTTCACAGCTTCAAGGGACAGTAGACCTGAGTAATTGATATAAATTTCAGCTTCATACCTCCACGCGTTCCTGAGAAAAAGGGTCTTGACAGACGGACGGACGGACAGACGGACAACAAAGTGATCCTATAAGGGTTCCGTTTTTTCCTTTTGAGGTACGGAACCCTAAAAAACTACATTTTCCTTCATAAATGTCGTTTAAAATCAATGCTACACCTATTAGTAAAGTATATTTACCTCATCACGCACAGAAATAATGAATCGAACGGAATCTTATTAATATTCGTGGATTACGACGACTGATAACTAAGATATGACCGGCGGCAATTAGCTCGATGCCTCCTAAGTATACTGAGTCAACTAACAAATTTAGGTATTTTCACATTTTTATATAAACGAACATGATAAATCGTGATCTTAACGTTCGTGTTAAAAAAAATTAAAAAAGTACAATAATTACAGAGATAATTTCACGTATACTAAATCAATTTCAACATCAGTTAAAATCGTACATTGTAAACTGATCTAAATAACATTGTACCAGTGTACGCGGGGCGTGAGGGGGGACACAATAAACTTGTATCGATATACAAGTTTATATCGGCTCAGTAGACTATGAATGGCGGCAAGTAAGCACGCAATTTTAGGTAATAATTGTTCTTTAACATGTTAAATTAATAATATTAACAGAATGCAATCAAACAGGGCGCGAAAATTTTAAAAATTTACACAGGAATCGATGATATTATGATGATTGATGACATGAATTTATGATATTATGGTTATTGTTTTTATGGCATCAACAGACAGCAAAGAGAGGCGCTAATGAAATTTCCAGCTGTGTTTTCAAGTTTATAGAAGACACGGTGGGTAATGGTGTCAAAGATTACCGGTTCAGGTCAGACAACTGTGGAGGCCAAAATAGAAACAGAATTGTATTCTTAATGTATTATAATATGTATAATATATCTATAATAAACTTTGAACTAGCTAGTTCAAAGTTTGTTATAGATATTAGACATAGCTTTCTATTAGTGGGTCCAAATGAAGGCGACAGTATGCACGCTATAATTGAAAGACAGACGAAAGACAGCTACAGCTTTTAGTAGCCAAATCCGATGAAAAGCCATACAAAGTTACTGAAGTGTCTCACTCACTTTAAATCAAAGCTATAACTTATAAACAACTGGACAACTACCAATGATGGATCAAAAATGCCTTGGAATAAAGTAACAGAAGAACTAGATTAAGCGGATTATCCATATAGGCTGTTTTGTAAAACGAGATACCAAGATGTTGTTACAAGTGGATAGATTGTGTAAAGATATCAAAAGCTACACGAAATAGAAAAGAGTTGAATATTGACGTAGATAATATTTCTTTAGCTTATCAGATACCCATTCCTATTGACCAAAATAAGCACAAAGATTTGATGGATCTTTGTAAGACACTGGTAATTCCTAAAGAGTATCATTTATTTTATAATAATTTGATTTCAACGAACTCTAATGCAGCTAACGACAGCGATTCTGACTTATGATTATAGATATATGACTCTAATTTGTTAAAAGTGATATTTTTTGAGCATTAGAAATGCCTTAGACTGTTACGTTATTAATTTATTTCTCTTTGATGATGGAACATTGTTAATTTGTTAAATGTTGATTTGTTTTTACTTGTAGCTTTTAGAAAGGCTACTATGTTATAAAGAAATTCGTAATTAATTATAGCGAAAAAGTAAAGTAATAAATTAATTGATTTCAACTAATTCTAATGGATCTAACGACTGATTTTTAATTTGTTAAGCATTAGAAATGCCTGAATTACTACGTTATTAATTTCTATAATTTTCATTATTGTTAAGTTACCAATTGATATTTTTTAATAGCGATTTGTTCACGTTGTAGCGTTTAGTAAAGCTATTATGTTAAAAAAGATATTCCTACTTTATTATGGCGAAAAATACATTGTGATTCTTCAAAATGAGTTGTTATTGGTTTCTTATTCATGTTCTTCTTCTTAGCTTTTATTAATCCCACACATCGAAAGGTATTACAAAAAAAATTCCTAAAAATAAACCTCAGTAAATTACATTGGTCCAGTATACGTTGAGGTTTCAAATGCTAACTTTGCTAATTACTTTCCTAGTATAATGAGTCAAGTGACATAATTTCAGCATTTTATTATTTATTGAGATAGACAAACCCGAAAACAAACAAAAGTAAAATTAAATTAATAAAATGACAATCATTATTTCATTTGATTTTGGTGTTAACGATAGATTTTGATGAACAACGTACATAAATA
>CAJQZM010030009.1:15553-29348 GCA_907164665.1 Colias nastes | reverse complement strand
AATAGTAGTCTAATTGAATAAATGAATGTTTGAGTTTGAGTTTGAGTTTGAGTTTAGTTTTTAATCTCTCTTTATTTGACTTGAACTATATAGGCTCTATTTTTTATGTGTGACTCTATTACATTTACATTTCAAAGTCATATGATGTATGATTTTGAACATGTTTGTAGACGCTTTATAACGCATTATTATCAGCTACCAACCTTTTAAATAATTGAAGATAAGATTTTTTCCTAGGTGTTGCACGATGGATGTAGAGCCCTTTTTGATGCGTTAATATTATATTACTTCTAGTAGTTTTTTATTAGCTTTTCTTTAACTGACCGGTTGGCTTGGTTGGTAGTGGCCCTGCCTTCCAAGTCAGAGGTCGTGGGTTCGATTCCCACCCGGGGCAAATATTTGTGTGATGAACATAGATGTTTGCTCTGTGTCTGGGTGTTAATTATCTATATAAGTATTTATTTAAAATTATATATTAATTATGTATGTATGTTTATCAGCCATCTGGTTTCCATAACACAAGCGAAAGCTTAGTATGGGATCGGATCGTGCCGTGTGTGAAAATTGTCCTGAATATTTATTTATTTATTTATTTTTATAGAAATAGCTTTCTTTACCTGTAAATGGGTACTATGTTGCTTCAAGAAGAAGTCTAATTGAATAATTACATGTTCGAGTATATTTTCCTACAAAACAAACAAACATAATGCTCATTACAACCATTTCGCTTTGGCATGAATCACAGTACTATTTCATAATCCGCCCACGACCGCTTCTCAATGGGATTAGGTTAACAAAAGTAAATTAATCACGTGACTCATTCAGTTCACTTTATGAATATTTATAGTTTGCACATTAGTGAAACGTGGTTTGTACTTGGAGTTTATTTTTGACTAGCTTGAATGACAGGTATAGAGTCAAGTATGTGGGGGGATTAAACATTGATATTTTTTGGTTTTATGGCATTCAAATGCTTTAAAAATATAAATTTATAAAGAATAGAAAAAAATCGATCACGAGGCGGGACTCGAACCCGCATCCTTTCGCGCCATTCCGGGGCGGATGCCTAACCAACTCAGCCACTCGTGACCCGCCAGAGCAATCGAATTTATTCTATTCTTTAGGTTTATGTGTCTAGGGGACACACCACGCGCCATCTATTGAGGTGATTTTCTATTCTTTACAAATTTATAAGCTTGTTAACGTTAAACATTATACTTAAATTTTACCTGATTGAAGAACCTATTATGCCTTTAACCTGTATATCAAACTAGCAGTGTCCCGCGGTATTTCCCACATTCCTCTGCTCCTATTGTTTAAGAATGATAATATGTATATAGTAAAATAATTTTTCAAATCGGTCCCGTGGTTCCTGAAATTAGCGCGACACAACACAAACAAAGTCTTCAGCTTTAAAATAGATAAAAGGACTGAAATAGAATATATAATTAGATAAAATAGATAATGAGATGAGAGGATTGATAAGTACAATAAAATAAACTCTAATAACGCTGAAACTTAATTTCAAACTCATTGAAGGCTTTTGTAGTAGGTATATTTACATTGAAATGTGGCATGGTGGTATTATATCAAATATTTTTTTACAATCTCGAAAAAATGTTACCAAACTTTGTAAATCAAAGATCAAATGTCTCAAGTTAAGTATAATATTCAATCTACACCTACACGGATCAAACACGTAGTAACTAACACATAAAAAGCTACAACATTTTCAAACTCAAGATGCAGTAATTAACGAATATAAAACAATTACATAATTAATAAGGTAATCTCACAACCTTCCGAATTCATAACAAAAAAATTGCATAATTAATTTATTACAATAATGTATACAAGTGCATGTGAACTTAACCTTTAAACCAATTCAATCTTTTACCTTGGTATAACAATGAGATAAAACTCAGGGCAATTTGGATGAGGTGAAAAAACTGCTTACTGCTTGTTCTAGTTCCAGTTAATATTTTATATAAATGTTGAATTGAACTTTAGATAAATAAACATAATAGATGTTATTCTTTTTGCAGAGTTACATAAAAACATACTTATCTACATATATTTTACCATCTATGTAGAATAATAAGCGTATCTAGCGAAATTCTAAATCTTTGGGTAAAACTATAACATCTTCTAATGAACTGTGTTCACGCAGTTAGATCATGTCTACGATAAGGTTAAGATTATTTTTATATATATGTAAACGAAGTATTCATGTGAGACTTCCTTTAAAATTGGCTGTCATTTAGTAATACTCAAACTAAATATTAATATTACAAACCGAGGATAGTTCGGTGCAGGTTGGGTAGATGTATGTTACTCTTTCACGTAAGAACAGGCGAGCGGCTCTTATGAAATTTGCTACACAGGGACAGGAAATACATTTACCTGATACTAAGTGAAGCCACATACCTACTTGTAATAACAATTAGGTAGATACATTAAAACACAAAATGTTAAACATACAAATGACTCATCTCTACCTGCGCATTCGATACGGATAATAAAACCCACGTTAATTAAGAATAATCCCAATCTCTCTTGAGCAAACTGAACCAAAACCATATTTATTTATATCGAGTTTCCATAAGATCGAATCGTAATGAATGAACAAATATTTGCTATCGGTACAACTGACCGCGAAAGCGTTCATGGAATTTCTTCAAAGATTATTTACACGATTTATATACTAACAGCAAATTTTATATTTATTAGAGCAGATTTTTCGGTTAAAACTTACTCGTCCAATAAAGTATTACACGATTAAAAATTGTCATCTGTTAAATGTAAAATACGGGCAATTAGAATACATTTTTGAAATAGTAGTTCGACGAATAAGTTTTAACCAAGGATTGAAAAATCAGCCCCCAATTAAGAGACTGATAATTGATAGAATATTATGTATAGGCTACTAATCTGTAGATGAGTGTTGTAGTAAGCCAATTATGAAGCCTGTTATTTCAAAAGTTTAGAACAAAAAATTTCCTATTATACGTATGTCATACATTCTATTTTATATCCATGTAATCGAAGAAAACCCAGTATTGTCTTATAATCATAATATACTATCTACTCGCAAACTTACTATAATTTAATAACATTAGTCTCACGCCTCAGGCCGTCTCAATCTTAATTTCAATTTACACCTACTACCGTTCTCCTACTTACCTTATAAAATTACACAGAACAACCTATTATATAAATAAAATAATCATAGAGTTATTGAACTTTATAATGGAAAAATTGAACGCAATCCGCGCGTATAGCTAGTGCTAAAAACGTAATTGAAATTCTGATCACGTATGTTTTGCTAACCAACAATCTTTAGTAAAAAAAGTGTTAGCGCGTGGCGCTTATACCTACTGAATTAAATATAGGCTTAGGTTGGTTGTATACGGAACGGTTAATAATATAGTACATATTTATATTATGTAAAACATTAGACATTGTATTTATTTGTAACTTATTTTAATTATAGGTATGTGTTGAAAATTTGTACCCTCGATACGGGGATTCCTAAATTAGGTGTCCCAGGTAGGTAGTTAAAATTGTCAAAATTAGTTACAATAATAAAGTTTCTGATAATTGTCTGTGTTAAACATTAAAACAGGGTCAGAACGATACAATTAAATTTTTAATAATTAACCTGATCATTTATAGTAGGTACCTAAGCATAGAGAAGATTAGAATTTTGTTTTTTTTTTATTGTCAATCAAATAATTATTTTCGAAAATAATACATTTTTATTTCAAATCATGTAGCCAGATTTACACAGCTAACAACAGCTGCTTTATATAATATACATTACTTTGTACAAACGGCAGGAAACGTAAGTATATGAAATTATTTATCCTAAACTAAGCGACTACCAAAATTTTTGATAATCTTGAATGACTTCCACACAGTTCACAAGCAGCCTAACAATTTCTGGTGTCATCGCACTATGTGTTATCGTTGTCAATAATTTATGGTTTAATGTGGATTTTGCTTTGTTTGCCGGGCGCCTGATGTTTTTATATTCGCACAAAGATGTACGATATGAGAGCGCGTGCTTCAACTCTGTAGTGAGTACGAATAATCCGGGATTAGGGTTAACTTGGATTGGAGCTTTCTAAAGCTATTTTTAATTTTATTATGTATCACCCTATTTATATTATAAATGCGACAGTTTCTGATAATGGATGGATGGATGTTTGTTATTCTCTCACGTAAAAACTACTGAACCGATTACAATGAAATTTGGTATGTAGGTAGCATACATAGGCTACTCTTTATCCCGGAAATCCCATAGGAACGGGAACTATGTGGGTTTTTCTTTGAAAACGCGGGCGAAGTCGCGGGCGGAAATCTAGTCTTATATACCTACTTACATTCAGTATCTGGTATATATAATATTTAGAAATTTACAACTGATTTATAATTAGCAACTTCAAGGGAGAATGTTATGTTTAACTGTTTATGAAATTAGCATTCTTATATTTTCCTTTAAATATGACTATGTATCTTTATAGAGTTAAACAATTTCTTTCTTTCAGTAGGATGATAATATTAACATTTTCCTATAAATTAAATGTAGTATCAAAACTCAAAACTGCCTGTTCTTAACCACTTCGTACCATGTAACATTCACACACCGTACACATTTAAATAATGACAGGCTCTAAAATCATAATTATACATACACTGTGCCCCGGGCTCGCCCCGCAGTGGGCGTAGACCGCTACTGTTCGAGTCTTGTACCACTAATTACCATTTTGGTACTAACCTCATGATCAGATAATGTGGGAAATTTGGATGTGCTATTTTGGTGGTATTTTTGCCACATCTATTTTGGTGATAGAAGAATGTTTTTCAATGTAAAAAGCGTAGGAAGTATGTACAAATTTTGGTAAATGTAAATGTTGCAAAGGAATGTTCAAGCGTGATACCGAAATAATAAGTAGCAATAATGAGTATTGAAGCGCTCGCAATAGTCTATTGAAGTTAATGATAGCTTGATGTTTGCGTTTAATTTTGAGTTACCATATTATTTTTTATTGAATTACCATAATTACGTAAGTAATCTAAGTACATATTCCTATTCGTGGATGTTTTTATTATCCTAAATTCCTTGCAACCGTTCGTATTGTTACATAATACGTAATTATTATTTTATACAGGGCATGACAATAATCGCTTCTTTATCTTTCTTTATTTCTTCCTAGAGACTTGCCAACTTTATAGTTACAGAATACATTCCATTCTATATATTATTGTTCTTAAACTAACCGAATTTACGTCTTCAACGTGAGCATCCTAGATAATCTGTTTTACTTTTCACATCCTTGACATTAAGTTATATCGGCTATTGTCTTCCCTTGGCAGACTCACTGCGTACTTTACCAGTTTATTCTTCATCTACATGCGCTCTTATTTCATTGGCTTAAGGTTCAAAGTCATTTATACTATCTGTAGGTGGTCCACAATTATTATTACGCAGGATACTGTCATCGTTTGCTATTTCATGAGCCTTTATGTCAATGGAGTAAAGTTCAAATTCAAGTGGCACCAAAATAGTTGGATCGTTGTATTTAGCAAAGTGGAGTAGTACTAATGCATTGTATGCAACTCATTATGCATGGTTAGAAAAAGGCCGTGTACTGTGCTTTGTGGCTGACATATTCGTGTTAGACATTATATTGTTTTGGTGATCGGTAGCTGTTTATGGATGAGCTTGATTTGGATGACTTCATTTACATAAAATATTTTTTGTGTTTGGACGCGGATCGGTACGCTTCTGTTTTGAATGTTTGAGTGGTTGAGAATTTTAGTTGAATATGTGGTTCAATGGAATATGTACAATTTTTGGTGTAGATCGTGTGCATTTAAATGTCGCAAAAGCGAATCTATTCTAAAAGCCAATAGTATCTCTGCTGCTTGAGTTTAGACCAAGATTTTACTGTCCCCGGTAATTTCTGGAATATAATTTCTTTCCTTTATTCCTCTGTTTCTACTGTCAAGTAAAGCGTTGAAAATATTTCTTTAAGAAGGTTCCCAATTCTCAACTAAACATCTTCAAGATTTACGATTATTATTTTATAGATTATCAAATGAATTGGGAATAATTGTAGTTTTATAGGTATCTTTAATTTATTATATTACACATTGCTATTCATTTGCAATTTAACAAATTATATCAAGTATCTTATCTAGTTGATACGTCATACGTGTATCATCTACACAACATGTACTAGGTACTTATTTTCCACAAAATATATCCCTAATATCAAACACAAATATTCAACAAGCGCAAACGTTACGCCATAAAAAGTATAACAATTTAACGTTACCGACGCCGATATCAACGGCCATATTAAAATGTGTCGTTAATCCGATTTAAATTCAAATCGATGTCGTCGGTTCGTGCGCGGTAGGTGCCGGAGTCGGCACGCGTCCAGAACTATGACCATGCGTTTGGGTATTTAGAGATAACATTTACAATGGGTAATATTATATGGATTTGTGGTTTTGTAACCAATATAATCTATACTAATATTAAAAAGCTTTTTAAAGAGTTTGTTTGTTTGAACGCGCTAATCTCAGGAACTACTGGTCCGATTTGAAAAATTCTTTCGGTGTTGGATAGCCCATCCATCGAGGAAGGCTATATTATATCATCACGCTAAGATCAACAGGAGCGGAGCCACGCGGGTGTAACCGCGGAGCGCAGCTAGTTTAGAATAATATTAGAAGGATGTTTGCTTTTGTAATGAATATACTAAAAAATACTCGATTTATATAAGAAATTCTATTACCACTACAAAAGTTACTTGTATTCCATCCAGAGTATTCACCATCCGGGAAACCCAAGGCGAGCAGCAGTGTTGATGTATTGTCGTACACAGTTACATATTAGTGTTTATCAATAAACCTTATTCTTTAAGTTTTAGCCTCTTGAAATCACGTAATATCAGTTCCATATTTGTTTTATGATTCTTTCTTTAATGTTCAACAATAGCTAACATTCTATTAACACACACTTCTATAAAAGACGTTCACAACTGCACCTTGGAGATTTACTACCACTTCATGTATTAGCGTAAATCAAAAAACCATTCTCTTGTTAGAATTTCCTGCATGCATTGTTCTAGTTAACTTAACATTTAATAAACAATTTATACAGGCTTTTGAAACCAGGCGCTGTGTGAAACTATCTGCTTTTACACAACAATAGCTGAGACGCAGTCTTCTGATTTAATTTATATATAAACAATAGAATACCTTTAATTACGTATATTATTCAAACATATAGAAATATAAATAATCCCAAAAATACAACAATCACAGTGACCCTACTGACGCTGTACTCCGAATATTATGTGAGCGTTTATTCGAGATCACGTACCGTCTTATATATTTCAATATATTTAACACACGATTATGTTCTGCGTACATAAATGTAAGAACAATACAATGTCGTGAAAAGGATCGTGTTATACTCAATATCTCATATATTTTAGATATTCATCCGCACCGGTAAAGGTAATTAAATATTTTAAAGTAATTGCTTCAAAGTTTACGTCTTTCTGAGCCAGTGGTAAATAGTTTCTATGTATTATGAAGACTCAAAAGTGTTTCTGTAAGAATACTTCTAGACTTTAATAGTGCACACATTTCATGGTGCTTTGTTTTTTAAATCTTTATTGATTCATCTGATTTTATCTATACTAATATTATAAAGAGGAAAGGTTTGTATGTATGTATGGTTTTCACGCATAAACTACTGGAACGATTTTGATGAAATTTGGCACAGACAATCTTTAGACCCTGAGAAAGAACATAGGCTACCTTTTATTGCGAAATATGTACCACGGGCGAAGCCGGGGCGGACCGCTAGTGTCTTATATTTGACTAACTTTACCTAACTATTAAGTAGTAAAAACAGTTACATACGTATTTTTTAACATTGCAATACAAAACTACAAAATGCAATTCCTAAACCTTTACCTAGGACCATAAAAGTATATTTAAAATAGCGTTTAATAAGCGTTTCCCGGTAAATCTATTTTATCTATAGTCGTGGGAATGCCGCTTATCCGGCGCGATCTCCACGATATCTTATCGGTGGATCGGCATGCGCTTCACCTGCCCTTTAAAATTGTATCTTTAGCGCCCACTGTGTTCGATGATTTAAATGGATATAGGTGGACATTGCTTTACTTCAATTGTGAATAGAAGAATAACTATTTACTGTAGCCTTAAACCTAATATAGTGTGTATCTTTGTGTAGAATATAGAAGAAGAACTATTTACTCTAACCTAGTATAGTATTTATATCTGTGCTGTAACGAAGAATGTTTTGGAAGATGATTTAGGGCTGATTTTTCAATCCTTGGTTAATACTAATTATTCGTCGAATAACGTACTAAACTACCATTTCAAAAATGTATTCTTTGGCCGTATTTGACAGTTTACGGGTGACATTTAATATTATCGTGTAATACTTTATTGGGCGGATAAGTTTTAACCATGGATTGAAAAATCAGCCCTTAAAAGACGGTAAAACGGATTTTAAACGCGACTATAAAGTCTTCTATAACCTTCTAAAAGATAAATAAAATTGATCGATCTCCAATATGTATCCAAAGAGACGGTATAACGTTGATAGCTTAGTAGATCGAAGACTATTTAATTTTTATTGTTAGAAGAAGATCTAGTAGATAGTCTATTTCGAAAAATAATCTGTGTTCCCAGAGCATACGTAATATACAAATTATATAACACTATGGAGCAAACACAATTAACGAGATAGTAGATGGGTGTATAGTTTGATTTGCTTTCAATTTTTTTAATAAAAGTCATTGAGCTCATTACAATTTTAAAAATACTTTTGGATTATCATTATATAATATTTAAATAATGTTTTTATACAACAACTACGAACCAGTTCAGAGCGGTTTTTATGGGCCAAAACATACTTAGGAGACATGTTTATATATTTTTATGTGTATATTTTCCTAAATAATGTATTTTTTTAAACAATGGAACTATTTTTAGCTAAGATTATGCAAATTTTGTTTAAAAACCAGAATTTTTAATTATGATGTTATTTAAGTACCTGAATAAAATTTTAAGGAAAAATGTGATAAAAATTATAATTTCATATAAAAAAAATAAAGTAATTGCGAAGCAAGCCCACCCAAATAGGTCGTGGATAAATATTTAAATACTTATATCGTATTATGGTAATTAATAATGGTAATTACCCTTGCGAGGCCAAAATATTGGTGCGGTCGTTCACATTTAACTCAAATATAGGTACCTCAATTAAAACAAATTTTAATTTTACATCATATTATTATCAATTTTGGCACGCTTTAAGTACACTCACCGGCACGGAATCTTGGCCACTTACAAATTTGCCGATAAAAAAAGTTTGAAGTGTTTTTCACGATTTTTTTGTATGTAGATATGTTAACATATTATTTGTTTAATTTTATGGTAAGAAATCATTAAGTTTGAGAATAATCTTTTACCACTTTTTAAGAGTTACTCGAAATTTGTGATTTGTGCGGTTAAGCCGAAGTTACGAATTGTTCGTTTTAAACTTTTTTCGATATCGTTTATGCCGTTTTAAGATATTGTTATTGTTGTACTGTAGTCAATGATCATAACAAACAATAAAAAATGCCGTTAACATCTGAACAACCTGCTCAGGCCATCACAATGTTAGACCAATGACTGCCGCAACATAAAGTACCTAATGTACAGTACGTACCACGTTCAGCGATGCACTATGCATAGAGAAGATACCAGGAGACTGGCAGCTACACGTGCAGACCAGGAAATGAAGGCGTGAGGTGCTCATCAGCTCGATAAGACCCGTTTATTGTTCAAGAGATACTCAGAAATGGCTTTCTGACAGTTTTTGAGATACGCCACCGGCTCTAAAACACCAGGATAATAAATGTGAGTGAGCAATCGGTGAGAAGACTAATGAAGGAAGTTAATTTGAAGGTTTGCAGACCAGCATGCCGTCCAGAACTCCTCAGACATCACAGAGAAGCACGTCTTCGTTTTGCACGAGAACATGAAAACTGGACCCACAGCCAGTGCGCTCGTGAGGTGTTCACAGATGACTGCTAAGGCACTTTACGAGCTTCTGATAGCCAAGAGTCAGTATAGAGGAGACGAGAAGAGAGGTTTTCACCCATCACCACGCTCAAACTGCGATTTTTCATGGAGGGTCAATAATGGTATGGGGAGGTATAAGTTCCGATGCTCGCACGGAGTTAGTTATCTTAGATAATGGCTTAAATTTGATCAGGTACATCGAGGAAATTCTCCAGGCACATGTTCAGCCCTATTACAGGTTTATCAGTGAAGAAAATTTGCTACTAATACACTATAACGCATGTCCGCGTGTCGTACGATGCGTATAAGAGTACCTTCAAGAGGTTATTATTGAAAAATTGGAGTGGCCAGCTCGTAGCCCGGATCTTAATCCAATAGAACACATCTGGGACATGCTTAAAAGAAACATAAAGTTCGATTCCAACCCAGCACCAATGTTAGATGAGCTTAGAAATACAGCTGGGGCCGTTTGGTACACTATAGCTCAAGTGGACATCAAAAATGTCTTCTAGAGTATGCCAGACTGGATGCAAACAGTGTTTAAGGCAAGAGAAGGAAACACCCTATATTAAAAGGTTCAATTTTTTTTATGGAAACGTTCTTTCTAATTTTTGTGCATTTTTTAAGAAATCATTTAAATTTCACAGGAAAAGCGTAAATTCTTGTTTAATTCATATCTACGCGGTAGTACTTCTTATAAACTTCCAATTATTACTAAAAGTTAGTAAAAACATTAAAGTAACTAGTTTTGATTAAATTTTAATTGAATTTTGTAGTAGAAAAGAAATAGTGTTATTTTACGCAAAAATTTGCAGTGGCCAAGATTCCGTGCCGGTGAGTGTATATGGTATGTTGTAAAATTGAAACTGTGTGATTGTGTTGAATTTATTTTTTATTTACCCAACCTACGTTTAAGTAGTTTGTTTTTATTGTTAAATAGGCAATCTAAAACACATTTATTAGGTTCGGCTTTAGACTACCTAAATATATGAGAAAATTATAATTATTGTGAAAAATAAGCTATTTTTATCTAACAATCTACTATTATAATTCAACACTTTCAGAAAAGTGAGAAAATTATAATTATTACACTGTAAATAAATAAGCTCTTTTTATCATTCTATTATTATAATTCAACACTTTCTGTTCGGACGCCTCAGCCCGGGAAGATATTTTGTACCAGATATTATTCTAATCAAGTGGACAAATCCAACTAAATAAAAATCTTTATTATCTTCAGCAAAACTAATCAGTTCTTGAGTTATCAGTGGTGTAATAACACGATTTCCTCTTATGTATAGGAATAGGAATTAGGTAATATTTAGCAACAACAGACTACTTGCTCGCTGTTCTCTATAGCACTTTTCGTACCAGTAGCAAATAACATCTAAGCACTAAGACTATTCTAAAGCACTTCTTAAATAACTCTATTTTGAAATATTTTGTTCTTTTCATAAACCTATAGGTAGGTATTTAATAAATTGTTAAGTTATGTACATAGGTAGATAAGTGTTAAATTTTAAAATTCCGCTCACCATTATAACCGTTAAATGGATCATTGCCAAAACCGAACAAGATGGCCGCCGATCGATATTCCATCAGCATAAAGCACGCACGTGCCGGATTGATTTGTCGGTCTGCCTGTCTGTCTGTCACTATGCGGTGTAGCTTAAAATATTTGTGAATCAATTATATTTTGTGATAGACTTATTGATGAACTTATTGAATTTTGTGATAGACTTATTGATGTTTGAAATAATATAAATTTGCTTTTTGTGTGTATGTTCAAATAAAACAGAATTAACACTAGAGGAAGAGAAGTTACGAGACAATCATAGTTTAATTTTGTCTCGAAGTAGAGACGTGCGTCGTGCATCACTTGAAAAATAAACTTGAATACGATAATTACTTGAATCACAAAGTAAATCTATACTAATATTATAAAACTTAAGAGTTTGTTTGTTTGAACACGCTAATCTCAGGAACTAGGACCTACCTATATATCATCACGCTAAGTCTAACAGGAGTGGACCAATGCGGGTAAAACCGCGGGGCACAGCTAGTATAAGTTAATTACAGGAATGAGAAGTTAATTATAAAACAAAATTACCCACTGAAAGTTGGACTCTTATACGGGAAAAAAGTAAAGCGATTCAGTGAATATTCTTAATAGGAAGCTTCTTATATTATAGGAAAATAGATTTATCAAACTAATTTGTTGTGATAAAATCGCTAAATTCTACAATTTAGACTACACCTAGGAACGTAGGTTATACAGAATATGAATGTGTTAAACCCAGGCGTGACATCATTGGTACGGACGTCGGCTATCGTAAATGTGAAGAAATGGTGAAAATAAAATTGCAGCGTAACGACACACTTCTTTATTTTGCAAGTTTTAACAAGAAAATCAATGCTTAATTATGGCTAGCTATTATATATATAGGCTCATCCCCTCCGCGTGGCTGGCTGGTAGGCATGGCGGCTGGCTGGAGGGGAGGTCAACATGGCGGCTTGGCTTGACGGGGGTGACAGGCGACGTCACGTCCGTTACACTCGGCCATCCTGAAACAGTTGTTCCCACGGGAACAACAACAATAATTAGCTCTCTAATAAATCAATAAGATCTTCGGTTTCCATTTGCTCATCTGAACTGCTAGCACTATCAGAAACCGTAACAATACTTTTATAGGGCCTCAACGAATCTGCAGCTACTAACCCACTAAAACTCTTATACCCACGTAAACCCTTTACACTTCTAATTTGGTACCTATCATTGCCCAATACTTTCGTTACGACATAAGGACCGGAATACAAGTCGTCAAGTTTAGTGTTAACTTTAGATGCTGTACAAGTGGGCGCTTGACGCCATAGCACAAAATCACCTTTCTTATATATGTGAGCGGATTTTCGTTTCCTATCAAAGTTACGTTTCATTCTAGCGCTCGCTTTTAGTATCCTATCTGTTGCTTTCTTACGACGCGTCTCTATTGGTTCAGAAACACGCCCAGGAAACGTCACACACTGATCTACCCGCCCGAGCGAACATCAAATCATAAGGCTTATAACCGGTTGTGTTATTAACTGTGTTGTTAATTCCCCAAATTATATCGGGCAAAGAATTAACCCAGTTAATAGAGGCTTCGCTGGGGTCTGTGGTGCGTAATGCATCTAATATTGTCCTATTTGTACGTTCTACCTGACCGTTAGCGCGTGGACAAGCAATAGCATTGAGAGTATGTCTAAATTGTTTATCGTTCGAAAATTTCTTAAAGTTCCTACTTGTGAACGCTTTTCCGTGATCGGTGACTATGTGATCAGGGAAGGAAAATAAGCTAAATATTTTTCGCAGAACTCGTATAGTTTCGATCGAGTTGACTGTACGCGTAGGCTCAGCTATTACGAACTTAGAAAAACCGTCTGTCATAACGAGCATATATTGATATCCCTTCTTTGTCCTAGTGAAAGGGCCTATGTGATCAATATGAACCATCCTCATAGGTTCTGAGGGCTTAGGAATTGGATGGAGTTTACCTTCTATTTTGCCGTAACCGCCTTTGCCGTATGCACAATGAAGACATGCATTCACATATTTTTTGATAAATCGCGTCATTTTAGGAAACCAAAATTCATTTTTAATTAATTCGGTAGCGCGATTTAATCCTAC
>CAJQZM010030009.1:0-10553 GCA_907164665.1 Colias nastes | reverse complement strand
TGAATAGTGCCGTCGGAGTGATTAACATTATAACTTTTGTATTAATCATAATTATAATTGTAATCGTCATAGTTATTAAGTCTAAATTAAGAAAAATATGTATTCAAGAAAACCCTTCAGATTTTCTTGAAACTGAGGATGGAGGAGTTATATCGGGGCCACCCACAGCACATCCATGTGACGTAGTGTTTGTTAACGCGGCATAACTGCGACCACCCTGCATCGCCTTTATGCATTTCTTTATTCTTTTGCAGCGTTGCATTTTTGTCTAGCGATAAGTGTATTAGTTTAAGTATTCATTCTGAATGTAAAGAGCACCTATTAAAGACGTGTAAATTAAATCTTGTGTTTTTAAAAATCGTCCTTCGGTCCGTCGAAATTTGAGTACCTACAGATTCAACTATTTTATTTATCAACCGCATAAAAACAGATGGCGCGTTCGCTAAACCGAATGGAATACGAGTGTACTCGAAATGACCCTGAGGTGTTATGAATGCAGTTTTGTGAGTATCTTCATTACTAACACGTAATTGATGATAGCCTTGAGCCATATCTAAACTCGTAAAATATTTGTGGCCCGCTAATTTCGAAACCTGATCGTCTATGTTTGGCAATGGAAATCTATCTTTTACGGTAATAGCATTTAAGGCACGGTAATCAACACACATCCTACTGTCACCGTTTTTCTTTTTGACTAAAATGACCGGAGATGCATAACTAGATTCGGACTCTTTGATAATGCCGGCATCTAATAATTCACTTACTTTAGACTGGACTACTGCTTGTTCGCTATGCGATAATCGATAAGGCTGGCGGTAAATAGGCTGATCACTAGTAAGCTTTATTTTCATTTGCACTAAATCTGTGCACCCTAGATCTTTTGTACCATTAGCAAAACAATGTTTATATTGTACTAATAAACTGATAAGATCTGAACGTTGCTTATTATTTAACGGACCTATTTTTATGTCGTTTAATTTTACACCACTTATACATAAGTCAGTAGTTGAGGGTTGACCTATATTATTAGAATTATGATTGGCAAATCTATGGCAAGCAGTAAGGGTAAGTACCTGGCTATCTGGCTGTAGAGGAGACTCCTGGCAGCTTTCAGCCCTGGTTAGGACCTCTCCCGGCGGCCACACGATAGCCTCGCAGCCCATGTTGATGACTTTGATGTACCCGTCTTCACCAGTGAGCAGGGTGGATGGAAGACAGTAGGCCACTCCCTGCAGCTCATGATGCCGAGGCGGTGTAACCACATCGTTGCCGACCTTATTTCCGAGAACCCGCACTTGAATGATGGAAGAGCCAGGTGGAAGTCTCTCTTCGTTGACTGTAACGACTTTAAAGCGATCATGGTCTTCGATAGCCTCAATATCGCAAATGGGATTGGGATCTTGAGTACGATTAAATTTGACTAGGCCTTTGCTAACTGTCAATGTCATACCTTCGCTGTTGATGACAGGCTGACCGATTAAAAGATTAACATCGGCCATTTTGATGCTAGACAAGTAGGCGTGGCATTTCATGGTTATACCGTCAATTTCTAATTGAAATTCGACTTCTCCACGACTCGTTGAGAGTCCACCGGAGAATCCTTTTAAAATGACAGTCGTCGGTTTGACATCCAATGACAATGCGTTCGATACTTGATCGTTTAAAACGTTGACTTGACTGCCGGTATCAATGTATGCTTTCACGTGGATGCCATTGACTTTAACGACCTTTTTGTATATTTCATTATAAGGGCGTAGTACATTTACTTCTTTTATGTTGTCGGTTGAGATAGATCTTCTATTTTCCGTGGCAATTGTAGAACAACGTGAAGCAATGTGTCCCTTATTTCCACATTTATAACATGTACGTGTGTCAGGTAGGGAGCAATCACGCAGTAAATGACCAGTTTTCTTGCATCTCGGACACGGGTCTGTTTCGACATTGGGTGGCATTGACTTTTTATCCAGGTGAGATGGCCTACTCACCAAATTTTTATGAAACCTTGTGTCGATAGGTAAAGTACGGTAGTCGTCAAGTGCACATAAAAATCCTTCGTAAAGCTCTCCTGGCGTGTGGCATTGGAAGGCTCGAGCGTTAGGTTGTAGCGATAGTGGCAGACCACGAATGATACAGGAAACGCTGGCGCTATCGGATAACTTGCATCGGAAGCACATGGCGATTTTATCTTGATAGTATTTTGTCATCGTCTCTGTAGGTTGCTTCTTCCTTTGTAGTAATTCTTCAAGCATATTTCCATAATCGCGATATCGAGGAAATGCTCGCAATAGCATATCCTTCCATTGTTCCCACGTGTAATCGTAGTTCTCTAGACGATTATACCACTTCTTTACTTGACCTCGCAGCTTATCTTGTAGGTAAAATGATTTAGTTGTATCGTCCCATCCATTTATTTCCCCAATTTGGTCAACTTTATGAATCCATGCTTGTACCGTGCATTCCTCACTATCAGGGTCAAATTCCGGGATTAAAGATGCAGCACGATGGACTTTTGACTTATTTGGAGCTTGGGGGTCATCTTCCAGGTTGCGTAAAGCCTTTACTACTTCTTTTTACAGCAGATTCTTGAGCAGCTTCCGTGCAGGCGGTGAAGAAGTACCCTCATCTTCCTCCGACATTGATTCGTCAGGAGGTCGACAAACTTGTGGTCGATGTCGTTTCATACCACTTCTGATTGTGAAGAAATGGTGAAAATAAAATTGCAGCGTAACGACACACTTCTTTATTTTGCAAGTTTTAACAAGAAAATCAATGCTTAATTATGGCTAGCTATTATATATATAGGCTCATCCCCTCCGCGTGGCTGGCTGGTAGGCATGGCGGCTGGCTGGAGGGGAGGTCAACATGGCGGCTTGGCTTGACGGGGGTGACAGGCGACGTCACGTCCGTTACATAAAATATTTGAGGCAAATACGATAAATAGTATTGTTATGTGGATTGATGTAATTCACTATGATACTGATTTCTGAACAAAACCAGTAAGATTTGGAAAGAAAGCTAACTGTTAAAAGAAAAGAATTAGAAGAAAAGGACATACTTTTATGTACTTTTTAATGCATGCTTCGGCACGAATAAGGCCAGGTCGCACAGGGAAAGGCACACCCAGCCCAGGAATAGGTACTGGTAGTCGCCATTACCACCAAGAAACCAAACAGCTCGGTTTCCCGCTAGTTAATTGTAATTTTTACCAGTTGTTTAAAAAAAACAATCCTATGATTGTAAATATTAAATGTAAATAGTAAATATATAACTTGACTCCGCGTCTGAAAGTCATCGTCTAATTAAAATGGAATATTCAATCACACACATTTTTTTGCAAAAGAGTGATTCATTTATTCACGTTTTCACTATTCTCTTTTTTCTACAAACTTAACACCATTCTGAGAAGTTCCAAATAACACCAATAAAGGCTTAGTCACAATTAAAGGTTAATCTATAAATGACACAGCAATCAAAAATCGATAGACAATGTCTCGATGCGATCTCAAACAAAACTAAACTACATAGATAATAAAGCGTCGAGAGCACATCGAATCGATATCCCAATCGATACATCGATAATACAAAATCAATAAAATCTATTGAGTCGATTATAAAATTGCTGTTTGAAGTGGCCGCGGCGGCGTCCTTTGATGTGCGTATAATGCGACTAAATTAAGTCAAAAGCGCTAAATGTGTGTCGAATGAAGATATCAAAGTATTTTTTAGCTTGACAGGTGAGAGGATTGCAAGCTTTTGTATACATGGTGCTGTTTTTAGCTAACAATGGAAAGTTGTTTAATGCCTTGCTAAGAACGTGATGCCTTTCTCTAATTAAAATTGGCTAAGTGCTAAATTATTCGTCTGTGCAAATAAGTAAAGAGTTGTTTTTAACTTGATAGTATAAAATAGATTGGGAATCTATAGCATTAAGAATAGATATTATCTATTATTGAAACAGAATATAATACATGTAATAAATGTGTACAAGATTATGGTTATTATTTTTTATTAATTCCAATATTTTAGAAGTAAATGTCGATATTATAACCTCGTCAGGATTATATTGTAATTTGCAATGATCGTATATTTCGGTTCACACTGTATAATTATAGATTTTTTAAGATAGTAAAATATGTCAAGGTGATGTATTGTAATATTAGTAATGTTAAGTTGACACTAGCAATCGAAGTTTTGTAATACCATTGTAAAGTTTGTTTTTGAGTGTACATTTGTCCTCTATTAAATTTAATATGCTTCGTTGATTATTTTATTTATAAACTAGCGGTCCACCCCGGCTTCGCCCGTGGTACATATTTCGCAATAAAAGGTAGCATATGTTCTTTCTCAGGGTCTAAAGATTATCTGTGCCAAATTTCATCAAAGTCGGTCCAGTAGTTTATCCGTGAAAACCATACATACATACATACAAACCTTTCCTCTTTATAATATTAGTATAGATTTAGTAAGTACATAATATTAATAATCATTTCAAGTTCACGAGTTGTAAAAATAAATTAATTTACTTTGTTACGTAGCATCCACTGAAAAAATTAATTTGTATACATAATTATATAATACTTTCGAAGCATGAGTTAATTACATTTTTTATATCTTTAATATAACACATACACAATATCCGTGAACCATAGTTTATTAAATATGGGTATGGTTATAAAATATAGGTATAGAGTCTGTATTTATCTTTAAGTTTAAAATACAATGAAAAATGTATTGAGATATAATATGTACCTCAAATCAACAAAATTATAAATCGTTCTAAAAGTGCCCAAAGAAACCATTTGAATATTTTCTCACAACAAAATCTCACAGCCTTGTCTAGCATTATCGGCTAAACATACAGTGATGTGCGTCCATTTGTACGGAAACAGTAGCCAATATTGTTTATCTAATGAGCAGCGTGTACACCTGCCGTTAGATATAAATTATACGTTGAATTTCCCTGCTGATTCCGAGATATCTGATTGTAATCGATGCAATTAGGTATAGCATTTGAACTGTACTTTGCGGACTTTTGTGGGTAAATAAAAGGAAGTATTATATAATTAAATACGTTGATTAAAGCTATTTTATATGACGATTCAAGAAACATGTTAAAAAAGCCTCCTCTTAAACACGAAAGGATTTAAGAGGAGGCTTTTTTAACGTCCAATTCAAAACGTCCATGAATTTTGGCACAAAAATCAGTATATTGCTCAAAAAATCACAGGGTCGCTCTGTTACGAGTACATGGTATATGTAGCAAATAGAGTGTATTATAATATGAGCACATTCTTCTATACTATAACATCATCTACACTTTTGGCTAATCTGTAAAATTAGCTGTAAAATGATTTGTAACTAAAATTCGTTCCAAACTATATTAACAAACAAAACATAATATTTCTACAACATTAAACATGTGCATGATGATTACATAAGCCGATTGGGTGGTATTTTACACGTATAAGTGTAAACAATATAACACAAGTGTTCACATTAAAAATATAATCGTACTCATTATGCAGCTATCAGCAATAGCTTTACGTCTAATAATGATCAATGATGGCTGGCGGAAAAATGCTGACTATTCCATATATCAAGCGCTGCTCTGACAGGCGTGTGAGCCATAGAGCTAAGATGAATAGACGATGCCATTTAAGTGGTGGATACCTACTTGAAAGGAATGTTTCTAAAATGGTTATCGTTAGTTTATAGTTATTCAGGGATATTTTAATTTTTAATAATTAGCGTTCAAAAATTTTATTACCTGTCAATTATGACAGTTAAACAAAATTGGAACTGCACTTAAAGCACAAACTTTGTGACACGAAAGAGAGAAATATAAACAAACGCATTTCACATTGATAGATAATATTATAAGAAATTCCTTAGAAGTTTTAGAAATGGGAAATATAAATACCTAATTGAATTTTGAATACCAAAATATTTACCTAGAATTTTCATCCCACATTTATTAAAGTTTCAATAATGTACCAGTCTACCTACACCTTCTTAACTCTACACAGTTTAAGCACACGGGGTCATGTTAGAAAAAATCGTTTGCCGATGTAACAGAGATCGCCTTTGATTACTATTTGTAACGTTTATATTAAAGCAGTCGGTACTCGCGCTTTGATTGACGTAGCGTATAACGAGCCTATTTTATTATTGGAGCGAATGCGGTGGATGCAACGAGATAATTCATTACATAGATTAGACATGCAGGTACCAACTTTATCGGTTAATTTTAGATGCATAAAGCAAATACGTTGTAATTTTGGTATCAGAGATAAGTCCACCTTAGAAGTATACATAATATTATACAATATTATACAGGAAAATAAAATACAGGAAAAATTCAGTATTACAAAATTCCGAAATTATTTCTAACATTAACAGCAACATCAATTAATTTTTAAATTGTCAAAAAGCTCTTTAATTCCCTTACCATTTTTAATTAAAACAAAATACTTGCCGAACTTTAAAATATTTATTATATGGCACATCTGTTCCATAATCTTTGCATTTGTCAATACACTTTACCGACAAAGCGTTTGACTTGGCGACCCTTTACCCTTTGTGGCGATGCCTCTCATTAGCTGATAGACCTTCATTGGCACACTTCTCACGAACAAATAGCCAAGTATTTGTGAATGCATTGAGTAACCACTTTCATAATTATAAGACATCTGACACATCTGCGTAGTATACAACTATGAGAGAATTAAACTTGATGTTTTCGGGGTTGCCGATATTATATTTAGTGAATTTATACTGAATTTTGAAAATCTATTTGGGCATTTATTAAAAGAAGGTATAATTATAAATTAAATACATGGTAGATCTCAGTATCACCTGCATATAAACGAATATTCAAGACCATTAAATTATTAAAAATATGTAATTAAATTGCTATTTCACGAACTTGTTTATAAAATAGATCAATTTATACGAAGGGAGAATTTTGTATGGGATTTTTAATAATCAATTTACTCTCCCATTTTTACTAAGCGGTTATAAATTAATTGTGTAAACAATAATATATTTTGTATCCAATATAATACATTGTGTTAAAATATGAAATAAGTTACCTATTTGCTTTCTTTTGCGAGTTGCAAAAACACATTTGAATTAATAATGACGTCATGACTCGAAAGAAAAAAGGTTCATTCATAAATATGTAATAGTCATATTTCACGCTAAATTTAAATAAAAACACCCTTAGCCCAGTGGTGTCCTCATTATGAACAACAAAAGGAACGGGGTTCGACAAAAAACTGTGTCAAAACAAATGCTTCTAAGAACACTATTGTTCTGTGGGGAATTTATAATTTTTCAAACAACTTTGAAACGTTTTGGTATACAGGGTGTTCTTTTTTGGTGGATCAATTAATTTTTTGCGATTTTTCCTGTCAATTTCAATTACGTTTATGTCTTGATTATTGCTTTTGATGTGATTAAAGGTTAATCAATATTAATATAATCAGTTAATATTCATATTTTATAAGAATATTTGCTTATTGTCTTTAATTTGTGTCTAATTACAAATTTACTTAAAAACCTTTTTAAACAAATTGCTCACCTACTGTATTAATTAACTTTGATACTTAAAACTACCAATTTATTTTAATCGATTACAATGGTTATAATTTCAACATTTAATATCAAAATATAAATTACAAAAAAACGACTCTATAATTGAAGCACCCTGTATAACAAATGTTATTCTAATTTTAGGCTTAAGGATCCGTATCCGTGGTCCATGTTGTTTAAAAAAAAACAATGCGCCATAAATATAAGATAATCTGTCATAAATGTGTCAAAATTTTGTCACCGAACCGTCTCGTGAGAATATTTTAATGGAACTCTACTTATTTACAAAAAGAACATCCTGTAAGCAGAAAATAGGTCAAATAATATGTAACAAATAAAAAAATACAATTTAAGCCTTTTGAATATTTGTAAAACCACAAATATTTACCCCTGAATTTTGTATTATAATTAATAGATGAATTGTATGTTTCCTTATTTATTCTATGGGAACTGCTCAAATTAATAAAAAAAAAATTAAGAGTCTAAGGCCACGTTATCCACCTGCAAGTACACTTGCAAGCTGCTGTCAGACAGACTGTCGGACAGTTCTTGCGGAAGTTTTCTTGCAGATGGAAAGGCCGCCTAAGCATATTTCTAGAATAAAATAGCATAATATGTTTGAGTATAAAATTAAATATTTAGTCTGCACAATATGATTTACATAATATACAAGTCACATTCGTAAAATATAACTAGGATTACTACAATAGGATTAGGTATACTTAGACATAGTAACTATTTAGTAATCTGTAGGATTAGGGTGCTTTTCCACCAAAGCTGCATGAGGAAAATGTGTGGGGCGAGGATGGCTTGGAAAGCTGTGAAATATCTTTTATTACTCAAAAGTATAGAACAAATAAACAAACCTCGCGAGCATTCGTCACACCGATAGATCGATACAGCCGTTTCCACCAGAGCTGAGCTGAGCGAGGTAAATGAAGCGATACTATTGGTTCTGTAAAAAATAACAAATTAACATAAGTTGTTAATTTGTTAGGTAGCCTACTTGCGTAGCTAAAGATTTTATTATTATTTCAAAAAAATCCCTCGCTACACATCCTCGCACATCTCTGGTGGAAACGCAGCCTTATGAGCTTGAAATACAATGTAAAGTTAGTACAAAGTAATTTACAATAATTACAGCCCCTGTCCTGTCACCGCACTTACAACGAGTCTGTTTTGTGGCAGACTACGATATAACATACAAATGAATTTCTATTTGGATTTACTTGTTTGATACTTGTTAACAATTATTGTCATTAAAAAAAACCAAGGAATATGTCATGTTGTAACTACGAAGTAATATCAAAAAACTACGACACTAACCTGACTTTTGCATAGAAGGAAAAAAGGGTGTAAGAGTACTCTACTATTCCTTTATTATTTAGGTAGATATTATTTACATGATGTAGAAAAATAGAGATATTAGAATACAAGCATTAGTAATTTAACTAATACCGCAGGTTGAAATTCCCGTTTTTCCTTCGTGGATAGGAGTTCATTCCATTCTTTTTATCGAGAACTATATGAAGTAATATCATACACGTTATTTTTAATGCAACAACTAAATTATCAATTAATTTAATAACAAAGAGCATTGAAAAGGTTATAAATAACTAGCTGTGCTCCGCGGTTTCAACCGCATTGCTCCGCTCCTGTGTTTTTTTCAAATCGGACCAGTAGTTCCTGAGATTAGCGCGTTCAAACAAACAAACTGTTCAGCTTTATAATATTAGTATACATTAAGAACAATAAAAATTTATCACAAAAAATGATCAAGATGGCCTAATCGAGCTATAACACTAAACTCATTGTGGTTCAGTCGAAGTACGGAAGTAAAAATATAATCTATTTTATATATTTATTGCACTGTCTTCTTATTAACATGGTAAGTGGTTGTGGTTTTTGTACTTAGTGAAGTACACTGCAAGATTTATTAATTTAGGTTAAGTTAGTTCTGTCAGTCAGTTTAAGGGCTTACACGGACCGTTTCAAGCAGTTGAGACCGACGGCTTGAAGCCGCGACCGCGCGGGACGTCGCGGTCGTTCAGCCGCTCGAACAGTCCGTGTACGGCCGCCCTAAGTGTAATAATCATAGAATTTAATTGTTACTTTTTTTAAATAGTAAAAGTTTGAGTTAAAAGTTTTGCCTTTGCAATTGAACAGAAAATACCAAAATGAAATAAAAATAGTCCGAAAATATAATTTCGACAATGCTAAGTAGTCCTGTGTCCCCAAGTGGGGTAAGGGCTAGTTTCTAATCTGTGGTAAGGGGCATGCATATGCATAAATCTGTTTCACTGATCGATTTTCTTTAGGGAAAAGTAGGTTATCAGCCTATTTCCTGCCAGACCGAGACATTTTTACGTCTACACCGGGAATCGAACCCAAGACTCGGTTCAACGCTCACGCGTCAACCACAATAATTAACAAAATAAAATCCAAAAATATAAGATTAACATTTCACCTTCTCACGGTGACGGATATTGTACCATTATTACGAATTTCCTAAACCCACATACATATAACACCACTATAAATTGACCTCTTGCCACCCATCGAAAGCTCTACACCTCCCACAAATCAATAGAAGGGTCCACAAACACAGGGGCCAAGGAAGCTGGTCATTGCTACGCTAAGAGGCTATATACCATTAATATAGTTAACACTTTTGATTTCCCGTGTGAAGTTATTTTGAATATTGTATAGACAGGAATTCAATGAAGGCATTTTACGATCAAATTATGATCTCTTTGTTTGGTTTTGATAATGTTTGTCGTTGCTGTCTTTGATAAAGGTTTCATATCGTTTTTATAGCGCAGTATACACTAGTTTTACCGCCCGGGATGTCCTGGGGCCGTATTACCTCTTATTTCCAGACAGTTTACGCCCTGAATTGAACTAACTGGTAAATTATTAATATTATGATCGCAATCACCAGCCATTTAATATGCGAAAAT
>CAJQZM010030008.1:1738-34496 GCA_907164665.1 Colias nastes | reverse complement strand
TTTGTAAGGAATAAAACCTTTCTAGGTTGAATTTAAAATCTTTAAGAATATCTATTCTATGTCTACGTCTACGCCATATCAATTTTATGCAATAGGGAAATGCCGCCGCCTAAAAAAAGCTCTAAAATATGTATTCAACCGTATGCATATGCACTTACAATAAATATTCCCGCTTCAGTACCTATGTAAACAGGAATCCACTGATGGCATGAAATAAACAGTTAGATTCCACGTATTGAATGCAGTACATTTCCTTAACCGCCGATCAGATAGTGTGTACCTACTACAATATGAACGAATGAATTATGCACATTTCCCAGCGGTGAATGAACAAGGAAACACCCACTGTGAAATGCAAATTCCATTCAATTTCGTATCGGAACGCGATCGAATGTCACTTGATTTCGCAAGTACTAGAATAGCTGATAGTTCGGCACTGCAAACAATGGTACAATGTACCTGACTGCTTGACAGGTTACCAAATAGCATCAGATGGTATGGCTAGATCCTATTGATATAAGGGGACAGGAATCAATATCGAATTTACGTCAGATGATTGAATGACTCCATTCGTTAAGTGGGTGAGCTTGCATATTATGTCACGTAAATATTACTAGGTACATATAGATATTGTTTGAACAAGTATGTATAAAATATGAATATGTATATTAGGTATGACAAGTTTATATCGCCTAACGCTTGACTAGGTATCTCGATAAATACTAAAAGCTATATTAAACTTCGTTTTTGAACTTTGTTTTTGTAAAATGTCTCAGAATCTGAAATACCAATATTTATTGGTACATATTAAAAATTTATTAACAAATCAGCAATGTGTATGAGCAATCTGAGATCAAGAATGAAGTATCAGATCTATAGTAACATATGTTATGGCAATCGTATAAATAATTTTATAATAAATTAAGTCAAGCCCAGCAATTTTCCAAGTAATGTTCTGATTTCAATGCTGTGGGAACTGAGTCTAGAACTTGTTGGAAGCTTGAACGGTAATTATCATAATAAACTAACACTTTGACGACTTTGATTAAAGTCAATTATGTACTCTTATGTTGTTTTGTTTAGATAAAGCAAGCTGACGACGTAGCTATAGAAGGCAAACATGTACATTGGTCTTTGTGTATTGTAGTGTAGCTATCTCAAATTAAAAATAGCGTGTTTTCTCTCTGTTTGTTTGTCATAAAATCCTTTCGATGGATCTATATCATTTCCGTAATGTTTACAATACTTTCAATTGTCTGTAAGAATAGATTTAAAGATCTTTTAAACTTTAAAACGTTTAAACTTTAAAATCATGAAACTATATTCCTTTTTATTGCATAATAAGAAAGAACTATACGTCACTGTCTAGGCCAGTTGTGCATATATTATAGATAAACCCACAACCGACAGTATAGTTATGTATATTGTTTCTTAATATTAATTACAGTGAAAGCAGTTCACAATAGTAAGGGTGCTTGTATACAAAGCTTATGGAATGAGCAAGGAACAACGTGTCAATCGTAGCTTTAGGTATTTTCCACTGACTGTTCAGTTGACTATAAAATATTGTTAATTATTGATTTTATAAGTAATAACGTACTACTCATTGTACAATTACCTCGCTTAAATTCCCCTTTTGGAGAAAAGTGTGAATGTGTAACTGCAGGTGTATAATTATTGAATCTAATATTAGTCTGTCATTTTAAGAATAGGACACATACATAGGCTTTGAAAGCTCGAATATTTTATATTTGTAATACAAAAATATTCAATTAAAGTTGAAGTTATTTAAACTAAATAACGCAGTGTTTTAAACTCCCGTACATATCAAGGTTTAAAGCTTTTGTAAATTGTACCACAAATTATGAAATAAATCCTACAAAGTACATTACTTGCATTGTATTAGCCAAAGGTCAGTTTGTCGATAAGAGTCCAGTTGCAATGTAATGGAATGTCCATAACGCCTTGGCATTTGGAAATTGGTTCATATTGTTGACGTAAAGTGAGGCAGGATTTATTTGATAAATTGATCATACTGTCCTTGCTGTTTAGCTTTGGTATTAGACGTTGATTAAGCGGAAATAAATATAATACGTTATAATATAATACGTTAATTTATGAAGGTACAAGGAAATGGTAATTGGAAGCGAATTCAATTGAGAGCTTTTATGTAGATAGTGAATAGTGTGATGTAGGAAGTGTTAAAGAATATCTACGTAATTAGCAAAAGTAAAATAAATAAACATTTTGATTGATGTTTAACGTTTTTCAATTAAAGTGGTTATTTAGTAAATTATTCGGCTTTCAATGATTGTAGACATTACGTTGTAATTAAGCGATTATGTTAAGGCTTCTAAGAACGATTGATCGGTGGCCTTTTCCTTTATAAATTTTTGTATTGTTTTTCAAGTGAATTTTGTTGTGTTTTGTCAGTTGCATTTAGTTTTCATAGACAAAAATATGTATATAATATCTATAAATTTAATTATGTTTGAATTATTGACATTGGTGATACGTTGTACAATATTAGCTCTAATAGTAAAGACAAAAATAAATATTAATTTATTTTATTCTACTATATATCATATACGTTTAACCAATATATTGTGTATATCATAATTTATAGATATTTAATTCACAAATTTCAACTGTTATAATATATTTTATTCGACGAAACGGTCTAAGGATGTGCAAATTTTAGTTTAACATTAGGTCAATGTCGTGTCAGAAGTCATTAGCCGATGGAACTTGTTACGAAGGCATCTGTTTGATATTTATAAATAATAAATAAATAAATAAAAAAAAAAAAAAATAATATTGTAGGGATCTAATATTATATTAAATAAAAAAGAGTATTTTAATTTATCAGGTTCCAGTGACAAATAGCTAATATGAATCTAATCACAACTCTCAAGTAAAAAATTCTACAAATCGTTTCAGAGCTAAAGAAATATATGAACATACGTACAGTATAGTACAGTAGACTTTAACATACTTTATTAATTATGAACATATTCTTTTTTTCAATGTATATCAGAATCAAATATTTCGTTATAAGCCTAATAATAAACCTTTATAGCGATTCTAATGAACTAGTTTTGATAATAAGGTCAGAAATATTTTGGTTCAATAAAATTAACACTAATTGCTGTGGAATGTATGTTTAATCTACTTTTAACACTTGAAAGCATTGTGCAATGTAAATAAACTTGATTTATTCATCTGAACTTGAATTCTTTATCTGTAGATTTGAATACTTGATTAAAATAAAACGGCACGTCTTACATCACACTACTTTGTTAATTAACCTGACCAATATTGTTTTTAATAAAGTTAATTCAATAAAATTAAATACCTAAATTTTACCTTAAAAAAATTTATTAATTGCTGAAAAAGTGCCTACAAAAAATGTATTTATTTAATAATTTGAGGCATGTAAAAGTATATAAATTATTTAATCTCAATAAAAAATTACGCCGTTACGGATTGCTAAATATTTGGACTACGACCAAATTATATAAATAATTATTTTTAAGGCCCGTCTAGACTAATTATGCCATAGCCAACTTTGATTTCCGGTGATAAAAATGTGTTTTTTTTTTCAATCGGCCTTTAAGGTCATCTAGTTTTTATGGTCTAAGTATTTTGTAGTCTGCGTGATAAAATTAAATAGCAATACATATAAATTATTTCGCAAATGACTAATCTATATTATTTTTTAATGTACTACATTCACTTTCGATACAATTTTATAATTAATTATTCGAATTTTTCAAATTACTTCAGACTTGTTTTCTGGGGTAATTACAGCCTTCGGTACATTTGATTAATCGATATTTTTTTATTAGATTTAGTTTGCGTGATGGACGCTTGAAGAAATATTAAACGTTAGATTATTTAAAAGCTCGCACGTGATTAACTTTGAACAGTTTCAGTGGAACAATCTTTTCCCATTCATATTTAATGTTTCTAATTCAAATTGTCATTCTCTCTACTTTTGCATAATTAGCCGTTCCTACTTATTTAAATAACTACAGTTAAAACTACTTGACGTAAGAATCACATTTTTAGAATGTAGGTAATTTGAAGATTGGTACTCGAAATAGGAAGAATAAAAGTTACTTAATTAGATTCGAAATTGATTCTGAACAGGACATAGAGACATGAGCATGTTTCCTGATAGTATAAAATTGTACTGTAGGAAATTGTATTATAAATGATAATTAAAAAGGTTATTTTTTGTCCTATTATAATAATTATCTTACATTTACGAAATGTCAAGTAATATAATGTTTCCTAATCGGACCTAACGATTTTAATGGCCAGTATCTATAGAAATATCATTTCATAGTGGGTACAAGTTTAATCTCAAAAGGTGTATGCGATTTTAGTTTATATTCCTACGGCTTTAAAAAGGTAAACAGCATGTATAATTAACGGCCGTATACAGCGTTAGTATAAAGTTTTATTACCTGCTAAAAGTATGTAGAAAACACATGATTATTGATTACGTCGTTTAATTATTTATTATTAGATAAATTGGTGTTAATTGGACAACTTCTACTGAACTTTACGTGGTTAATGTAACTAGATTTTTTTTTGGATTTTATCCTACGTATATAAAATTTATTGTCATATAATATCAATTAAAAATAGGATGAAATCATAGAATAATTAATGAGGTTCCGTAAGAATTTGTTAATAACTTAATAATATTATAAATGTAGAGTCTGTATGTTTAAGGAATTTATTAAGTATTTTATGAAAACTAAAATAATATCTTGTGACAAATGTATTTTAAACTTATACAAAAATAATAATAATCATAAGAACAATATACAGATAAGAAGAGAAAATTGACGCTTTACTAACCCCAAATAGTAAACAGAAATAAGTCAAACTGAAGAAAAGCTCATGATCGATTATTGTCACAGCAAATGTGTATGATAAATTATTATCTACTATTTACTTGTAAATAGTTAAGGTTCAGAATAGATATACATTTATTTTTATCAAGTTATTGCTAAACCCAAAAGCTCCTATCAAAACGTAACAATACTTATTGTGCATACGATATCCTTATTGCACTGTATTGTTATACTATAAGTTTTAATTGAATGACGGATCAAATTCTCGATATATTCGATTTCGCGTGTCAATTTATCTTTGATAGTTTTTGAGCAATGTACAGAACCGAAGGTCAGTTTACACTTTACATCATGATATGTATTGTGTTGAAACATTGTCGTTCTGTCAGTTCATTACCGAGATATTGATTGAGTTCCGATCATGATTGCCTGTGGTTTCAATGGGGCTGATTTGTACAATAACATAAAGAAATCGTGGTACAGTAGGCGGTTGTGAAAATGTATAATTTACACGCATTTGTATACAGGGTGGAAATTTTTAATGGGCCCTGGAGGGAAAATAAATGGTCGTGGTAAGCATTTTTGAAAATGCAGTTTATTTCCTTTTTTAAGTTAAGGAATGTTTCCTTTCAGAAAATTTTGCTATCTCCAGTATTTCAAGTACTTCCCCTACAGAGTCCATGAAATTTCCATCCTGTATGTGCATGATATATTAATACGACGAATATTATAAGACGCCGTGAAATGAATCGATTAACGTAATTATCAAGGATTTGCTTTTAAGAATTTCTGAAAAATATTTTTTTAAATGTCTTATAAATCCACTTTTGCTTTTATTTCATTGAAGCGGTAGTTAAATGCTGTGAGATAATTCCGATGGCAATGGGAATATTTCAAAATGTATTTCAATTATTTCCGACTTAAATTATGCTTTAAAGCTCACATTTAATCCATTTTTTAATGTGTCCGAAAAATATAGGTAGGTACTTTATGCAGATTAAGTAAATTGTAAGGACACATACCGATGTGATTATTATTATTCTAAATTATTTTTGTATGCATTGACTCCGATTTTTAGAAGTAATTTTAGAAGAAGTCCACATACATCTAGAGTCGTAATTCCTAGCGGAAAATACTAAATACTGATGTATAAAAGTTATCGAGTAGTCTGATATGAAAACATAACTTTTTCTTAACCAGTGGTTAAAAATAACCGAAGGCTAAACAAGTCGCGATATTGATTACAAAAACAACTTTCACCAGTTTTCCATTACAGATTAATGCTTCATAGAATTTTGTTCGCAACTATTGCCTAAAATGCGACTACATTTTTGTAATAAACGCATTGTTATGCAAATGAATATTTTTGACGAGTCGTATGTTGTAATTGCTATTGCATTTACCGCTGCAATTAGACGGATTTTAAATGAGTTTGTTTCAAAAGATGAAGATAATGCTTTTTTTGGTAATTTGTAGGACTAGCCAGACTAGACTATTATATATTTGTATTTAGCAACATTATACCAAAAATCGTTGAAAATTTTGAGATTTTATTAAGATACTGTGCCCCGCGGTTTTACCAGCATTACTCCGCTCCTGTTGGTCTTAACGTGATGATATAAAGCATATAGCCTTCCTCAATAAATGGGCTATTATCTAACACCATATCATAAAAAAATTTCAAATCGGACTAGTAGTTCCTGAGATGAGCGCGTTCAAACAAACAAACACTTTAGAATATTAGTATACATTATGTGTAGTTTGTTTACGTAAATTTTTATGAAATGGATGCTTGAGATACTTTTAAGTTAGTGAAATATAAAAATAAAAATTCATTGCACGGTTTACGAGATAAGCGCAATATCATTTTATCAATGTAGAGTTCGCGCTTCCTACTAAGATGAGGACTTTACAGATATTTTGTATGTATTTTTAAGGATTATTTTAATTTATTTTAAACTCAAGTGACTTACGAATTTATATATGTATTTGCTTGTTATAAAATATTTGAGGATATAGCTGTAGTATCAAATTTTATTCAATAAGGCTCGGTTGCTGAAACTTATTTAAAACTTGTTTTTTATTCGTTCTTACGCTTTCGTGTAATTCCATTTCTATCTCCGTTCCCATAACATTCCACAAGGAGCTAACCACAAAATAAAAGAATATCAAATAATATTTCAACAACAATATAGACGTTTTTTCCTCGCTCCTATGTAATTTTCCTGCAAATATGTAATCTGTAACAAGGTACAACCTCACAATTGCCATTGCCCATAGCACCGGCATGTATCAAGAAATTCGCTTTGGTTGCTCAATCTCGTTATTATTTGAAAATTTATAGCATGTGCAAGACCACAGGCATTCGAGTTTACGACTTTGTGCAATACAATAGCTTTAGTACGTATTTGTTACCAAATGTTTAAAAGTTTACATTGAAAACAGGCGTGATACTGATCGGTATTTGTTTAAGATATTAGTTTAAAGCTAGATGAATGACTCTTACATTCGCTTTTATAACACACAGTTTGTGAAATAAATTTCCAGGGCTTTATCAATTGCAAAACATTATATGTTTAGCAGCGACATTATATCCCTGGATTCATTATAGGCTTAATATATCTAAAGTTCTCAACGAGCCTGTTATTAGCATTGCACGATATAATTTATATCTGTTTAGATTGATCGTTTCTACGTTTCTTACGTCGCTCCGTTATCTGATAGGGCGTGGTAAAGTAGGCTATCGTAATAGAGATTTTGTTGTTCAAGCTTATAGATAGTTCACAGATTAATAGATAAAAACAATAACTTACTACGTGCAACATTACTGGAACAATAGTTGCCGTGGTAATCATTACAGTTTCCTTATAAGAATATTCTGTTTAAATGGTTAGAGAACAGTAATTATTCGTACGTTTCTAATTTTCAAGGCTCCCTTACAAGGCTTGCGGTTTCTGGGCAGTCTCACTTGCTTTGTTAGGAGATAATTTGCACTGAAATTGGCAAGCAACATAATTGCTACGCTTATGGTTTATTTTTGAAATGTTTAGTCATATTTTAGCGACTTAGGTGTTGTTATAGTTTCAAATTGTGGGAACCATCTAGTTTAAAATAGTTGTTAAAATAGGATTTCAAAATATCTACTAGAATATTCACATAGTAGTTAGTGTGTAAATATTGTTATGTAGTTTAATGTGTGAAAAAATATTTTTTTAAATTGCACAATAATTTTGAAGAGGGATTAGACATAATTTAGTTATTTATCTAACATAGAAAGAGTATGCAACTTGTTTGAACAGTAAGTAAAGTAGGTACTCCTTGAAGAGAAAAATTCCAGTATTTGTCTATTTGTTATTTTATTTTTATACAGTTGAACATATAGCCTAGTTAAAGTTAAAGTATACCAAATATGCATACAATCTTACTATGTTGTTTGTTCCAAGGATTTTTAGGCATACGTCTGTGTCCATACTTTAACCATAATGTTTAATGATGCGCCTGCTATGTACGTAGAATATGTGAACTATTACTAATTAGGTAAATAAAGTCGATGTTACTTATAAGAACGTTCAACCATAAAAGTAGAGATGTAAAGTAAATATTCCAAAGCCATAAAATTAATATACTTATGAATTTTATACGTATAAGTCAAGATAATATTATACAGGATATGCTGAAGGTATTTTATGCGGACGTCAATATGTGAGACGGAAAAATTTAGTGCTCTCTCATGGGAATGTGTACTCTGATATTACGAGTTAAGTGCTAAAATTGATTGTTTTAATTACTATATAGTCCACTCGAAACCAGGTGATAGTTGAAAGGGTTCAACAGTTGTTGGAAAGGTCGTCGCAAGGTCGTTGCATGTCCGACAGAATGGCGTTACGCAGATTAACATTTTTCGTAATTAATCGTGATTTTATTAATTATTTCTTTAGTTAACGGTTTACGGTATATTTGGGAATTGGTCAATTGTTTGTACATCATATCGGGCAGTTAGATGGAATGATGAAATACAACGATATTTTTTCAATTTGATTGACATTCTATTAATAAATAATAATCTATTTCTCTGCTTTTTGTAAATTGGTGTAGAATCTGGTTAATTATCTTTAGTTTATGAGAAATATTGTGACAGTTCGATAAAATAACTATTTTTACCTATCAATTACTATCTCCAATTCTCCACCTTTTAAAGATGTCATCAATTTAAAACTTATATCTATCTTATTTTATTAAAAAGGAATGAGAACACCAGGGGTAAATACAAAATAAAATATAGTATATATGTTTTCAGGATACAGGTATCCTTACAATAACAAACTCAGAATTATCAATAATCATAAGCCATTCATAAAGAAGAGCACGTTTTACACTTCCCCATTCAATCTTGTAAACTGCAGTGCAAATAACTAAAATATTTCAAGAATTATTTGCAGATTAAACAAAAGCGAAGTACAATAAACCCAACGGAGTTTGCAATAAATATTTCAGCACGCGATATTCGTCTCGCTGCATATGGTAATAAAAGTCATAGTCGTATGTATTTAGTGTTCAAAGTTAACTGGTGTAAAGCATTCCCGTTCGATATAATCTGGCGTCACGAGCGTGCGATTCGTGTTACGTCGTAAATTTTTGTAAGCGTTCGAATTTCCGCGTGCCTAGCTCCGGGAGTACAATGTGGTCCATGTCTAGAGAGAAGGACATAAACTTTGAGATAAATCGAGGTAGATTTGTCAATAATATTTTGAAGTTGAATATAAGTAGTAGAAATTGATGAGTTCTGGGTGCATAATGTCACCCATAAGTTGTTGTAAGAGTTCGGGAAGAGTACAGCGCATTTTATTAAATTATCCTATACTCCTATAGTAGGTACTCCTAGGCGCCAGAATTTGAATAAGAAATATAATCTTATTTCATTTGATAGATATTATAACTGTTTATCTAGTTTGAAGTTTTTTAAAAACCTAAAAATTGATTGCATTTTTTCTTTCTCTTATTAATAAATGAAATCAGTTGGTTTTTGTGTCTTTATATTGGGTTCAAGAGAAAGCATGTCGTGATTTCCATGAAAAATGGGATATAGAGTCTACTATCTACGTGCAAGTCCTTACTCCATACAGTCCAATCCTCTTTAAATAAGATGAACGATATTTGTAATTCAAATAAAGGTTTTTGATCAACAACTTCTTTTGAAATATTTATTACCCACCAAAACTGTAAATAGTTTTGTTGCCGCATTCCAGTTCTAGAATTAACTTACCTACTTCTTAAATAAGTTAATCTTTTTCTTCGAGATCTTTCTAGAACGTTCAGTGCTCTCGTGACAGAATGTTGCAAATCTAACCCTCGCTATGGGTGACAGTAACAATCAGATGACCTGTCTCCTTCACAAACAAACGCATAAAAAGCATAATAAATCTAAGATAAAACATATCGCCACTCCAGTTAATTTCAGTGTAATGTCGTTGCAGATTTTTTTCGTCAAATTGGCTCATATTACGTGTTTGGAATCAAGGTTACGTCCGATCTTTTTATCGCATATAAATATGACTTTCAGCGCTTGCAGGACCTCCGTTCCGTGTGACCTTCAGGCTCGCTCCCACGGTCTTTCGCGGTAATTATTTTAGTGATTGTGATAAGGGCTTGGTCACGTACACTTTAGAACTCAATTTGCATAGTTTTAGTCCTAGTTGATGCAATGCTGTTAAACGTGTTGGTTGTTGGACACGATAAAATAGACAATTGGAGTAAAACGAAACTAGAGTAAAAGCATTTAAATTTTAACTTTGTCTAGATCGCGTTCACAAATATGCAGCTTACAAGGCAAAATGCGAAAACAGTGCGATTTAATTCTAGACACTCTTGAAGGCTAATTAATCTAAGATTCAGCCTAATCCAATGTTATAAATTGTCCATTGAAAAAAGGAGAAATTAAAGTCCTTGTCGTGCCTTTCGACATAAAATAAAGGTCTGGTGTCGTTCTTAATGCTTTAATATTTCTTTGTCACGCATAAAAGTTCGCGCTAAATAAGTGTGTGTATTTTACTTACTTAGTTGCTATTTAAGATATCTCAGACCTTTGCTGGACAATGATGAATAAGATAAACCGTTATATGGAAAAACCTCGTGCATTAAAACAATAGTCATGCATGTCGTTTGTTTTGATAACAAAATTATATTAGCTGAGAAAAGCTTTTAAACTGATATTTTTTTATTTACCTACTTATACATTTTATTTTCTGCTTAGCATACAAAGCGAAAATGTCTGAATAATATTGACTTATGTCATTTATAGGTATTTAAAATTATTGTAAGTGTTTATAATTGTAATTCAAGTGTCAAGTCAATAAAACTTATTGATAAATGTATATCTATAAGTTTTAATAAAATGTTTGCAAATTTAAATTTGTTTAGATTTTTTCCGGTTGAATTACATAAAATGCGTTGGCTCAATTTTTTGTTACGTTTCTTGCCCAATTTATTTCATTTGGACAAACCAAAATAACGTAAGATTATTGCAAAAAAATATTTTGCCTTTATGAATGAAATCATATTTTTATAAGATTTGTTTGAATTACTGACCGAAGCTTTGGTTCGATTACTAATTCATAACACAGAAGGCTGAAAACCTTTTTAACTCAAACAATAAGATCTAAAACGAAACTGAACCAGTACAAATATGCTCCTATATTAACAGCGTTTAATACACTATGGAGACGTAGCGCAAACGATAAATTTTTTAAGAGAGAAAATTTTAGTGATAAACTGTAATGGTGAAATTATAAAATGATATCGATAACTTCATAGTCTTCATACACATATTATAGGAATGTTTGAACTCCGATATACGACATTCAGTATTTATATGCTCAAATCGTTTGAAGCAAATCTAGAATTCTGCCTGAATTGTTAGTGCACGTAGACACAGCTAAAGGCCTCAATAAAAATAAGAACAATACATTTAGATATGATGTAATCCTGTTGCATAATAAGTACTCTATATTTCAAGAAGGTTTCACAAAGTGGGCGAAAGCCATCCAACCAAAAATTTAAGGTTATCTCCACACGCGTGATCGCATTATTACGCTGTATTCGTTCGTCTGCAATATTTAACATGCTCCTTTTTAGTACAGTCGTTACATTAAAAACTATTGCAACTCTTGAAACAAAGAGAACAATTATCTGAGCTGATATGAACAGGATTATAAATGATTCTCTTACTTACTTTTAATTAGGTACTTATTGCCAAACTGCGCAGTATTGAATTGTGTTAGTCAGCCTTTTGTCATATATTTCTATGAGATGTATATCTTCTGGAGGCTTGGCTAATTCTTTCTTAAAAAAACTAATGAATGCTGAGCCCGGTTAGCTATTTATTGTTAAATGTTAGATTACACGTATAAGAGAAGGGTGGGTCTTGTAATATCGAGCTAAGTGATAGATGGCTTGATAACAAATTGCTAAATTGTTACCACAACAATAGCCTCTGGTGGTGTTGCCGACATGTCGATTAGTTTGCATATCAAAACCATTTACCTAACATTATAATGAAATTAAATATTTTGAACTTTTTCCTTCTTTGGTGAACGCTTGAAGTATGAATTAAACTTCCTCTAAATAATTAATTATTATATTGGTCAAATTAAGATTTTATGGCTTTTATATTCTTTAAATTATTGCCATAGTTTCAGATTTAAACTAAAAAAAAGTATAATGAAAAAAAAATATGACAAATCTATAATATCAATCAAACTTACCGGAAAGATTAGTTGTATTTTTTTGAGATTAATTACCATTTTTGAGCCGTGTAATTATGACCTTGCAAAGATCGCATTTCATGACGTAGAAAGATACATGATAATGTAGACATTCATTTTTTTATTTAAAAATGTATCTATGATATCGATGTTAATTGTTGGATTAATTTTTAATCAAATTTGGATTTGAATTTATGACGAATATCTCTATATTAGCACATAGAGTCGTAGTCTTCTAAGTCATAATTAATGATATTTTTTTTTCTGTTGATATATCGAATACTAATTTGGGAGTGGAAATGAACCACAAACACTTTGTTAAAATCGACGTATCATTATATAAACTTGTACAATACATTTTATGAATGCAATGATCGTAAATAAAGTGCAACATAACACTTATATTATCGTTATGAAATATACGCTTTATTTTTAATTATCCTTGCTCAATTATGTGAATTTCAAAGTGTTACAGTATGTATATTGTTGTAATACACATATTATATAATTCATAGTAATAGTAATAGTTAACGCATAATGAAGTGAATATATAATTATATAAGCGGGTATGGTATTGTTATTTTAACACATTTAAATTTATATTAGTTTCTTCATTGAGATTCATTTTAATTTGCTTTTATTATTGCTATATAAATTACCCAACTATATTATATTATTTATTTTGTACATCTTTTGTTATGTTTGTCTCTGCTGAACCGGAGAGGTTGGACTGATTTTCATGTAATATAAAGTGTTTTTGAATGCATTTCTTATGGATTTTGGTGTAGAAGCGGGATGATGTAGCAATAAGATCCTACTTTTTCTATTTAAGTGAATTTTTGTATAGAAATATATCGATAATATATATAGGTATGTAATTTAAAACTATCTAAAAAAGTATTGTATAACTTTAAATGCTTTTGTGTTTGCAATTTTGGTGTAAATCATACTTGCACAGGACAGGTTTTTATCATGCCATTTGTTTACTGCATGCCTTTTGTATTACGCCAGAATTATTTGGGACAAGAAAATATATAAGTATGTATCTACTTTTTTGTATATCACAAACTTTAAAAGGTTACTTATTTCTCAACAAGTTAAAATCCCGTGTTCTTCTGTGGTGCATGCCATGGAGTTAAAATTTGATTTTTTTTTTACAGCCATCTTATTTGAATTATGTTTAAACCTTATTAGGAAATAACCAAAATGAAAGAAAAGAAAACAATAAAATCAAGGGGAAGCCATCCCACATGATCCAATAATCATTATAGAGCCCTTGCTCTATAATGATTCTTGGATCATGTGGGATCACCGATCTCAACTACCATATTTGTTGATACTCTTGAACAAATTGAGAGTAAATCTTTATTAGCCATGAATATCTCTTTACTAGTGGACTTATAGCTGTGCCATATTTGGCTTGTCTTGACAGATATGGGCCGTAGCTGCATAAGTATTTTAATACTGTTAAGTTACTTTTAACAATTTTTTGATGATAAAGTAGGCGATAAAAAAAAAATATAACTATTAAGAAATATTGAACGAACTATAAGAAATAACTATTATAAACAATATATGTAATTTTTTTATTAGAGAATCCATATCCTCTCATGCGATAGTCCAGCATACTAACCACTACGCCAAAGGAGCGATCAAAATAACTCAAACCTAACCTTAATACGTCCGCGGTATAAAATTAAAAATATCATTATATTTCGCTATAATTGATCAATATAATTAACTTTTCTAATGTAATTACAATAACACGCTACGGTTATATAACAAAGCAAATAACGTATCAGATTGGCAGGTGTTGATTATCGGATATAATGTGTGTCAGAGTGGCCCAAATAGAAAGTATGTGGCACACTTGTTTTGGAGCATTATGTAATGTGCATTGATGCACTTCGCAAATTCTATGTACGTTGTACGTGGTGTGAAATGTGATCTACATAAATAATGTACTCATCTATTAAAAAATTTACGCTATGGCATACTAAGTTGTGTGAATTTCTTAAGTGATTTTTAAGGTGTGGTAGTACGGATGTTGATCCTTGATTGGTTTTTCTAGCATGAACTGACGTCCTAAACCTGAAGTATTTCCTGCACAATTAATACAATTAATACATAATTGTGGTATTTATATTTATTTTCATTAAAATATAGTTATTATTTGCTATGAACTGTAAACTACAAAGTAACTAATTAAGCGTAAAGTTGAGTTTATTTTGTGACAATGTCTGAAAAAATGACATTAAAGAAATAAAATATTTATCGATTATTATAATTTTAATCTATTATAAACCGACCGCATATTAGCTAAAAAATCACATAGGCTCTACTTTACACTTAGTCTCCAGTCTAGACTCCCATAAGTGTACAAATCTTTGTTCATTTAGGTGGCACTAGTCGTGTAGCCGAATCCAATTTCTACTAATCTATTACTTCGTATACCCCGCCTATTCTTCGTCTAACTAAGCAAAAATGAAAAAGGTCCACAAAAATAGTAAGTTAACACAGCGGCTGCACATCCTCTCCCTATCAGTGCATCTCTCAAATATTCGAGGCCTGCACTCCAATCTCAATGTAGTCCACCACCATCTTGAGACCGAAAAGCCTCACTTACTATTTCTCACAGAGACTCAGATCAAGTGTCCAGCTGACGCGACATACCTCATGTATCCTGGATACGCTCTTGAACATAACTTCCACCCCAAGGCAGGTACATGTGTATTTATTCGCGATGACATTTGCGTACTTCGTCTTCGTCAACTCGAGGAGCCCAGTTTCTCTGTCTTATGGATTCTTGTGGATACAGGCTGTGAAAAAATTGTGTATGCATGTGTTTATAGATCGCATAACGGAAACTCTGAGACAACACGGCTTTTTAACTACCTCTGTGAAGCGGCAGACCTCTCACAAGCCCTTTACCCGTCAGCTCAACTCGTCTTTCTGGGGGATTTTAATGCGTCTCATGCAGATTGGTTATTCCCATTTCAGAAGACTGACCACGCTGGGAAAGAGACTTTTAGTTTTGCAACATCTTACAACCTTTTCCAGCTGGTTAATGAAGCTACTAGGGTCCCGGATATTGAAGATCATACAGCTAATTGCCTTGACCTCTTCCTGACAACTGAACCAGACCGATATGTGGTAACGGTTTCCGCTCCACTGGGATCATCCGGCCACTGTCTGGTGAAATCTATATCGACATATTCTCCTCCAGACTCAACTTTAACAGGGAGGAAAAGGCTATGGCGTTACAAGTTAGCTGATTGGGACGAGATGCGCCACTTTTTTGCATCATACCCCTGGCGACAAGTTTGTTTCTCCTCTACCGACCCATCGAAAATTGCGGATGATATTACCGATGTTATTCGCCAGGGAATGGAATATTTCATTCCTTTCTCCGACATATCCGATATCGGCAAAGCTAGACCCTGGTTTAACAAAGAATGTAGGCATGCAGATCTTGCTAAACAGAACGCCTTTAAAGCATGGGTCGATGCTCGGTTTCGCAAATCGCCGGACATTAGAGCGAAAAAGAGATCTTTCAATAGAGCGGCCAAATTATGCAAAAAAGTATTGAAGAAAGCTCGTTATGAACATATCCGACGGACAGGTGAAAAGCTTGCAAGCTATCCACCTGGTAGTAAAGCTTTTTGGTCTTTGGCAAAAGCTGTAGAGTCCAACTTCTCTCGCCCTTCACTTCCACCACTTTTGAAACCCGATGGTAATCTAGCTCATACAGCAAAAGAGAAAGCCGATCTTCTGGCCTCGCTCTTTGCTAACAATTCACATCTCGACAAAACGAATTTAAGTCCACCAACCATACCCCACTGCGGTTCTGTTATGTCCGAAATTCGTATTACCCAAAAAGAGGTATTAAAAACAATGCAAAATCTAGATGTGAACAAAGCCAGCGGACCAGACGGAATTCCTGCAGTGGTTCTCAAGACCTGTGCACCCGAGTTGTCTCCCATTCTTACACGCCTATTTCGCCTTTCTCTTTCATCTGGAATTGTACCTAAAGCTTGGAAGCTTGCCAACGTACAGCCTGTACCCAAAAAGGGACGTCGCGCTGATCCCTCAAACTACCGACCGATCTCAATCACGTCCATACTCTCTAAGATTATGGAGCGTGTATTGAACAAGCGTCTTCTTGCGTTCCTAGAGGCCAATGATCTTTTGAGCGATCGCCAATATGGTTTCCGACCAAAAAGATCAACTGGCGATCTCCTAGTACACGCTACGCACTTATGGGGAGAGGCCATTGAGAACCATGGTGAAGCATTAGCCGTATCCTTGGATATCTCCAAGGCCTTTGATAAGGTTTGGCATGATTCCCTTATAAGCAAGCTTCCTTCTTACGGTTTACCTCCACTCCTCACAGCTTGGATAGCCGACTTCTTAAGGGAAAGATCTATTCGAGTCGTCATTGATGGCTGCTCGTCTGATCAAATGGCAATCAATGCCGGTGTACCTCAGGGGTCTGTTCTCTCTGCAACTCTTTTCTTAATACATATTAACGACCTGCTTAAACCGAACATCTTTGGGTATGCAGATGACTGTACCATTGTAGAGAGATACCTATCAAATGCTCGTTCAACAGGGGAAATGATTCGGATTGAAAGAGAAGCCATGGTTCAGCGGATAAATCAGACACTACAGAACGTTTCCCTATGGGGTGATTCAAATCTTGTCAGATTTAACGCGACCAAAACCCAGGCATGTCTCTTTTCAGCAAAAAGGAGTTCTCTCAGCTTAACTCCCAGTTTCCAAGGAGTATCGATAGAATTAGCCGACCGTTTGGAGATGCTAGGTGTTTCTCTATCACCAAATCTAAACTTCGGGTGGTTCATTGCGTCCAAAGCACAACTCGCGGCTAAAAAACTTAGCATACTAGGCAAAGTGCGGCAGTATTTCACACCTGAACAGCTTCTTAATCTTTACAAAGCGCAAGTTCGATCATGTGTGGAATACTGCTGCCACCTCTGGGCAGGCACTGCCAAATGCCACCTTGATATTTTGGATGCGATGGAAAGACGAGCCAAAAGGATTATAGGTGACGACCATTTATGCGAAAACCGCCTTCAGAGTCTTGGTCATCGCCGCAAAGTTGCCAGTCTTTCGGTGTTCTATCGCCTACACTTCGGCGAATGTGCAACTGAATTACACAGCCTCATCCCTGCTTCTCCTTTTTTCCAACGAACATCTAGGCGCACGGCAGGATACCATCCCTACTTAGTGGAAATGCCGACAGCTCGCACAGCACGCTTTGCGTCTTCTTTTCTAGTGCGAACTGCAAAGGAGTGGAATTCCCTGCCGGCATTTGTCTTTCCGGAAAATTACAACTTGGGTTCCTTCAAGAGACGAGTTAATAGGCACCTTCTAGGTAGACGTGACTTACCATCTTAGACTGCGTTACCGCTTTCCATCAGGTGGGACTGCGGTCAAACGTCCGCCTATCACAAATTAAAAAAAAAAAAAAAAAAAAAAAGCTACTTTACATAGTAAGATGACCAGAATAATCGAAATTAAAACATCCTCACTGAATTGGATAAGTTAATTAACATGAATTAGAATTAATTGAAAAAAGGCCTAATGGACAATTTTTTAGAACTATTATCATTCCTACTGCATTTTTAATTATGTGGAACTGGAAGATATGCGCAAAATGTAGTTTGTAACGTAAATTGTGTAAACATTACATTAATTAGTAATTATTCAAACCACTTGTTCGCATTCTTATTGCGACACTTGTATACTCGAAAGTTATTTATTTATTTTTTTTATTTATAAATACTTTATTGCACTTAAAGATAACAAAACAAGAAATACAAACACTTAAATATAACTTACACTAAGTACAATTGGCGGTCTTATCGCTTAGAGCGATTTCTTCCAGACAACCTTTGGTACAATAGAGGAATAAATATACATAAATACATAAATGGGTTAAAGTTATCCTTTGTAATTATTGAAATTAGTTTATATTATTTATATACCGAATTAATTTGAAGTTTAATTATATGTTTTGTCACTGGTGTAGCCGAAAGTTATCTTTTGTTATTGTTAAAATTAGTTCATTTTATGTATAAACCGAATTAATTTGAGCTTTAATTATACATGTTTTTCATTATATAGGAAAACCTTCGTACTAATTTCCTTCTCATACTTATACCATCCCAGTTACCCAGTATACCTAATGCCATGATAAAACACATATAGAATATAATGTACACGAGTCTGTTATAATACAATAACAAAGTCAATATAATTATAACTTACGGATAAACAATTTATTATAAAAGCACCTTTCATATCAGGTGCATTTTATTACCTTTAATACTTCCTTGTATTGTTTCTTATGTAATATAAATATTAACAAGTAAGCACTGGTGGCTTAGTGGTAAGACTTCAAACGAAAAGTCGGGGGTTCGAGACCAGACGAGTGTGCTAAAAATATGTTGAGTTTGCAATTTATCTCCACATTACTTTGTGTATGTTGGTAAATTATGTCTTATATTTTTTGCTAAATCGATACATTTTCTATTTCTATCATCCCTAATCATTTAAAGTTCACCAAAAGTAAGTATAAATTTTAAACAATCCTTTTTAACACCGATCCGATATAAAAGTCTCCATTATTTGAATAATTCCGTGTCAAATACACTTCTTGGTCATATTAAACATATAGTTTAGCGTTACATTAAACTAGTTTATATCCGAAATCATTAAACACGATATCCAGCTCACGATTATAGTTTGACGTCGCATAGAATAAATATTTGGGCATAATTACACATCACGACTGTAGGCTGCATTCTAGGGACGGCTTAGTAGCGTTTAGCATATTATAATATCCAGTAATTGACGCGGCTACATCTGGGCTGAACTTAAATAAAAATAACTTATTAACTCTTAGTTATGGATGCAAATTTCAAGTGGCAAATACTTAATTTTTAAAATCGGTATTGCAGTTTTTAAGTTAAATCGTAATAAAGAAACAAACAAACAAAAACAAAAATTAATTATTTATCATTTAAAATTCTTTTGATAAAGATGTGTCAATTGTCATAAAAATGACCAAACGATTATCACAGTGTATCATGGGTTTAAGGATATAAGCAATCGCACTGCACTTGCGATTATCATACCCATGTTACCCATACCCATACCCATGTTAAATAACATAATTTCAATAGTTACATATACAATGTATCCATTTAGTTGTACCACAGATAATTAATACTAGTACTAGTACGTTAGAGTCACAGGTTCAAAGAAACCGCCAATATCAAGTGCATATAGTGCGTACTAAACGGGCATGTGAAAAATCTTAATGGTTGCACTTCATGGAATGCTGTGAGAGGATTAATGGTGACAAATGGCTATTGAATACACTACCTTACTTTATGGGCTCATGCTGGATACACTGAGAGTTCATTGGTCTCTTAGAAATAGCGATGTTTCGGTTTTAATGCGTGTTTATTTCAGAAGGGATTTTTTGGAATTTGTTTTTTGGAAATTACTGATTGATGTTGGATAATTAAGGATGAAAATAATTAGAAGAAAGAAAACAATATAACATAAATTATTTTCCTTTTATTGAATAAAAAGGCTACATGACTCGAAAGTAAACGAGCGTTGAAAAACAAAATTTTAAATTATTTTTTTAATACACTCGCAACTTTTTTTCAAATATCAATTAAAAGCTATAGATACATAAATAATTAAATAAAATAAATTTATAATCAAACTGAGCTACATAGCTTATAAATCAAACGCTATCTTCGCGTTTTTGTTTTGTAGAGCTTACGAACGTTATCGCCCTAAGAAAAAACATCAACGCGTCTCTTTACTTAGTTTGTGTAATACAAAAAGCGTAAAAGTAAATGTAAAGTAATGTAAAGCGTACATGTTTTGCGCTATGTTACATTAGATTTTATTTTTCTTAGATAATAAATATGACCATTAAATAGCAAACATATTGTTTTTAGATTTTCACTTGATGTAAATATGTAGCTTTAATGGAATGTTATATTCACGCTTTCAATTGAATGACCCACGATTTCAGAGTGCGTTTAAAAGTTGAATTACGGAATATAATATTTACTTTACATAACAGAAAAATAAGATCTTAAACAAGATCGTTTATACTTAGGATATTAATATATTTATTGTACTTTAAAAATTTTGTGTGGTTACGAAAAATAAACAACACAATTTTCAAAAATTTAAATTATGTTCATTGTTCAGTATGTTGCAAATATTAAATCATACTCGTATATAACGTAAAATTCTCAATTCCATCGAAATACCACTTCTCCGAAACCAGCCCTCTTACAATGTTATGCCCGCAAGAACAGACCCTAACAACATTACAAAAAGTAACTCCGATACCACAAAACGTAGCATTCAAGATCTGAACAACATCCTGAAAGTACTATCCCTGACATTTGTCCGCCCCACCAAGCCAACGAGGCACAGCCGCGCGACCGGCCACCACAGAGCAAGTAATATACCGGCCACTGTGGTGCGCTGACTTCCCGCGATACAACGCGTGATGCGGTAGTGAGTGAAGTGACTGTGTGTGCTATGGGCTCTTTTACGTACTTCAGCGCAGGCGCGCTGTTCACATTGGTTATATTGACAGGTGAGACGATTTGAAAATGAAACGAATGCTACTTGAAAATCGTTCGGAATTTAAACGCGTTTTCTTTTTTAATTTTGCGTAGCTGTCACATTGTTAGTTGTAAGTTTATTTCTTTTTTTATAAAATTTATGTGTTGACAGTATTCTTTTAAAAATAAAATTTTAATAGGGAATGAAATTTTATCAGCGCATCTATTGTAAGAAGTAAGAAGTGACGTTCAAAGGCTGCGGAAATAAATTAATAGATCGATCAGGGAAAGTTAAATGTTCTTATTAGTGTATCACGCATGATAAGTCAATGTGATTGATTGGCATTTTTAAAGGAATTCGCAGTTTAATTTATCGGTTTATTTAATTTACGATATTCACTAAATATTTAATAATTAATCGCTCCTAAAGAATCGTAAAAGGAACAAAAACGAATGGCTTATATAAGTTGTAATTAATATGCATACGATAAAAGTTTAAAATAAACGTTTATAGTTGCGAATAATAAGCAGTTTTTGTTTCTAATTATTTTTTCATCAAACATAATACGCGACAAGTCGAATTTCTCATGTCAACAATGTACTTTCTTTCGCTCTTGCGTAATTTGTCTAGCGAAGTTTGAATGTTTTAATTATATTTCACAGAATCATTCTATTACAAAACGTCTGTGCAAAAAGTCTTAGTTGTTATTATTTATGCAAATGTAGGCAACGTTTAATGTTTGTTTATTAAAGATAGTCTGATTTAACTTGAACCATAGTGACACCAAACGAAGCCGAAATAGAAATGCTGTTTCATATTGACGTGATATTTTCTAAACTCGTTTTTTATTTTTATTATGATCGAACTCATAAATGCGATTCGTTTCTTCGTAAGCTTTCCTCTTAATGCAATAGAAAAAAAAAGGTTTTAAACTGTAAAGAGGCGGTGTATTATGGTGAGACATAATTTCTCCATTAGAAATGTACACAATAAAAAATCCGCACTCACAGAACTATAAAAAATAAAATGATATAATTTCGAATGACATTGAGAACAATGGAAGTCATAGAAAGGGATAGTTATAATTCAAGTTTATTTGGAACTTTTACTAATGCCGTGCTAAACAAAACCTAATTAAGTTCGCTTATCCCATTAATTCTCTTGTCGCTTTCGTTCTATGGTCGCACAATGATAGTTATGGGAAAAATCACAACAAAACACCTTGGTTTTCTCATGCGATTAATTAGCCAAAGTATTTTGAAACACGCACGTTAATTGTTCTATTGCAAGCGGTCAGACATTGAAATTGATGTTGAGTAATAAGCGTTAACTGCTTATAACGTGTATTTCGGGAATGTGCTAGTTTAACACGTTCACTGCGCCATCATTATCAAAGAACTTTCAGCTGGTGCTTTGGAGACCTAAAAGATCTCGAAACTTACCAACCCTTTGGTGCGTTTGAGACCTAATCAGTCTCCTAAAGATACAGTTTTGAAAATAATTTATATCTTCCAGAAAACAATGACATATACTTTGAAGTTTTTGTGGATGAAAGATAGTCTATTGTTTTATATTTTGCTAGGTTCGCACGCAGTTATGACATTTGAATAAACTACAAATACCAAAAAAAAATTAGATATCGATTGTATCTCGTACCGCAACCGAAGATAGTTCAATATGTGTAGTAAGTAGTGATGGGAATGTCAGTTGTCGATTGAAATAGTTTTATTAATTATGCAAAGTGTTTTTCATTTAAACATGGTAAGCAAATTGATTGCTTGCATTGCGCGCATATGGTAAAAATTCGTTTTCCGAACATTTTCCAAAATTTTTATTATACTGGACGATGCAGCAGTATAATCCGGCTTTGATTTTTTGTTCTTCTCCGTAGATACTGCTTTCCGAATCGGTGGTAAATGTTAAAAATATGTAATGACGTTTCAAAAGTGCTTGTAGAAGAAGTCTAATTGAATAAATAAATGTTTGAGTTTGAGTTTGTTAGAAATCTCACCAAAATAAATAGATTTTTTACACTTTTTTCTTTTAAAAGAACTCATTGTTTATAAAAAATAATCAACACCTAGATACGCGAGTATTATTTCCTAAAAGAGCGAGCTCCCACATCGATGCTAGGACAACACTAAACCGAATCACGCAGCGCCCGCGCCGCCTACCCTCCCTCTCTTGCGTCTACGAGGCCTACGATTCCACGAGTACCGACATATCTCCTAACGCAAGGAATGAATATAATTACAGTACTGTGCGTTAGGGACCTAATCCATCTCTAATTTATTTTTTAATGTTATTGAACTCAGCTTTAAGTAGGAAGCAAATATGTATATTTGTCCTACTCATACTTAAAGAACTTTACAAGTTAGATCCTCCCGCAAGGAGTGAAAAAACACGATTATATTCAACGCACAAAACAAAAGTCCTGCAAGGGATCTGATAGATCTCGTAATGCAGCGAACGTGTTAATATGGATTAATAAACTGAGGTTGCTGTGAAAATAGATTTAAATTACTGTTTTAAAATTTCATAATTTTAGTTAGGTATAGTTTGGACGTTAACTTGCACTTAAAAACCTTATAATTTTCTTTGTATGAATGTTATATTTAAATGCAAGATTAGTTTTTTATTTAGAATAAATATGTACTGATCGCAGGAAAATTTAATTCATCTCTTTATATATTTTGTTATGTTGAATTATTTTACTGATTATGCTAACTATTTCAGAATATTTAAGAATTTACATACCATAGAAAATATAATTCATTTCATTTATTGGTTTATCCAAATAAAACTGTCAATGTCGTACTAAATATAAACCTATTAAGTTTATGAAATGTTAATTTTACTCTATCTTAAGTAGAGTTAGCAAACGAGCGTCTACACGTCATTCCTGATTGAATTATCCTGTTAAATTTTGAAATAAATGTGGAAAAGTTTTAATCAGTGTGTAATGTTTTCAAAGTGATAATTATATTCAGTTATCGAAATATAAACATTCGCAAAACGTTTCATTACACATCTTGTAAATGTCTTTAGGTCATTGCGCGATGTTTAGTCATAATATTGCTGGATGATGGATGATATTTTGCATCTTTATAATATTTAATTAATATTACTAAATAATCTAGTAGGCCGCGCCTTCTATCGCGTTGAATACTAATCTAGTGGTATAATAGAGTCGGTAGAGTAAATTAGGATTTTAAATAAGTTCAGATTATGAGGTCAATATGCATTAATATGTATATCTATACTTGTTCGAATGTTTTGATGGATGGTCGTATCCAGGATGAGTTTTAGTCAATCACGCCAAAATTACTGATCGGAGCTTGATGATTTTTTTGTTGTAGTTATCAGAATAACGCATAAACTATAGAAATACTTTTGCACGTAGTTCGGTCTACCTAGGAAGAACCAGGACAAATGGCTAGCTTCAATACCTACCTGCAACTTAATTTGTCATGTAGGATATTAATAATATTATGTTTTAAATATCACGCCGAGTACCTACACTCGAAAAATTAGTACTTTGTTACTTAAGTAATAAGTATAGAATAAGACATTGGAATGTTAGTATTTAGTAATAAACTAGAACAAATACAATTTAGATTAAACATGTAAAATTCAATTTTGTATTGTTTATAAATCATAAAATATATATTTCCTTATTACAATATATTATTTTGTTTAAATATTTGAACACATTTTCTAATCTTGTTTCCAGCCTTTGAAGGTCGAAATCGAAATTTATTATAGTTAAATATTTATTTAAATAGATCATACATATTGATGTCTTACCGAATTGGGACAAGATTTTTATAGAATATAGATGTGAATGACATTGAGTGTCTTAAGATTTTTTTCCATATGAGATTAGTTTAAACATCATTATAACTATTATCAACACTAGCTAGAATTAGGTACATGCATTGATATTTATTTTGACGGTAGGTTCTCCAATGTACTTTTGAGTCAAATTATTATGAAGAATATCGACTCATAAGTTAAACAGTTCTAAGATACCATATCAACATTATCATTATCAGCCTATATTTGTCCATTGCTGGACATAGGCCTCAGTCATGGCACGCCACTGAGCCCGGTGGTTTGCTCGTTGTCGCCAGAATAAGATACCATACATTTATATTTAAATACGGTCTTCCTGTAGACACTAAATCTCTATATATATTTCATATAAATTGACGATTTTGCAATTTTTTCGGATATTCAGTCAAGTCACGGCTATTGTTACGGATATATATATACAAAGGTAACAATATGTCAACAGTTAGACCAAATCGGGTCGTTTGTAAGCCGTTATTGTTATGCAAACGGTTTTTCAATTTGTATGTGATCGAAATCGTGGCTCGTGCGCGTGAACGCTTTCTATGATTTTGCTATTGTAAATAGTCCTTTTCCTTTCATATTCACTTTTAAAAGTTGTTTAATGGCATAATTTCATGTGAAATTAAAGAAAAATATTAAGTGTATTGAAAGAAACTTTTGGCAAAAGAAATGCTCTACATAAAAAGAGTTAGCGAGTTCATAAGACATTCACACGTAGGTATACAAAAAGGAAATTCGACGAACATTGTATGGAGTGAGATAGAACAATATTTTAATGTAATAAATATATAAGTACTGTTTTTCTTGTAAGAAACCTATGTATTACGCTATATATTAAGTTTTACAAAGAATCATGCATTAGCATTATTGAATTTAAGAATACGTTTCACCTCCAAACCTAATTGATTTGTTCACAATTTTGCCACATGAGTAGTTTTCTAAGGCAGAAGCTATAATGTTTACTACACTCACCGGCACGGAATCTTGGCCACTGCAAATTTTTGGGTAAAATAACACAATTTCTTTTCTACTACAAAATTCAATAAAATTTTTATCAAAACTAGTTACTTTAATGTTTTTACTAACTTTTAGTAATAATTGGAAGTTTATAAGAAGTACTACCGCGTAGATATGAATTAAACAAGAATTTACGCTTTTCCTGTGAAATTTAAATGATTTCTTAAAAAATGCACAAAAATTAGAAAGAACGTTTCCATAAAAAAAAATTGAACCTTTGAATATAGGATGTTTCCTTCTCTTTCCTTAAATACTGTTTGCATCCAGTCTGGCATACTCTAGAAGACATTTTTGATGTCCACTTGAGCTATAGTGTACCAAACGGCCCCAGCTGTATTTCTAAGCTCATCTAACATTGGTGCTGGGTTGGAATCGAACTTTATGTTTCTTTTAAGCATGTCCCAGATGTGTTCTATTGGATTAAGATTCGGGCTACGAGCTGGCCACTCCAATTTTTCAATAATAACCTCTTGAAGGTACTCTTATACGCATCGTACGACACGCGGACGTGCGTTATAGTGTATTAGTAGCAAATTTTCTTCACTGATAAACCTGTAATAGGGCTGAACATGTTCCTGGAGAATTTCCTCAATGTACCTGATCAAATTTAAGGCATTATCTACGATAACTAACTCCGTGCGAGCATCGGAACTTATACCTCCCCATACCATTATTGACCCTCCATGAAAAATCGCAGTTTGAGTGTGGTGATGGGTGAAAACCTCTCTTCTCATCTCCTCTATACTGACTCTTGGCTATCAGAAGCTCGTAAAGTGCCTTAGCAGTCATCTGTGAACACCTCACGAGCGCACTGGCTGTGGGTCCAGTTTTCATGTTCTCGTGCAAAACGAAGACGTGCTTCTCTGTGATGTCTGAGGAGTTCTGGACGGCGTGCTGGTCTGCAAACCTTCAAATTAATTTCCTTCATTAGTCTTCTCACCGATTGCTCACTCACATTTCTTATCCTGGTGTTTTAGAGCCGGTGGCGTATCTCAAAAACTGTCAGAAAGCCATTTCTGAGTATCTCTTGAACAATAAACGGGTCTTCTCGAGCTGATGTGCACCTCACGCCTTCATTTTCTGGTCTGCACGTGTAGCTACCAGTCTCCTGGTATCTTTTCCATGCATAGTGCACCGATGAACGTGGTACGTACTGTACATTAGGTACTTTACGTTGCGGCAGTCATTGGTCTGACATTGTGATGGCCTGAGCAGGTTGTTCAGATGTTAACGACATTTTTTATTGTTTGTTATGATCATTGACTACAGTACAACAATAACAATATCTTAAAACGTCATAAACGATATCGAAAAAAGTTTAAAACGAACAATTCGTAACTTCGGCTTAACCGCACAAATCACAAATTTCGAGTAACTCTTAAAAAGTGGTAAAAGATTATTCTCAAACTTAATGATTTCTTACCATAAAATTAAACAAATAATATGTTAACATATCTGCATACAAAAAAATCGTGAAAAACACTTCAAACTTTTTTTATCGGCAAATTTGTAAATGGCCAAGATTCCGTGCCGGTGAGTATATTTGAGTAAATTTTAAGGTCATGTCTAAAAAAAAAGGTCACTTATCTTAACCAAGTTTAGGGACTGTAATAATAATTAGGGTATTTAGAATGTCTATAACATGGAAGTATATAATTAACAGAGACCTTGATTAAATTAACTTTTCTGCACGTATTACTTGAGTATAACTGGAGGTTGGAGAATGTATTACTTAAATGAGATAAAATAGAACATATATATAAATTATACGTACTATAAGGTCATATATGGGTACTTTAAAATTTAATTGGCATCACTCCATCTATAATATATATCGTATCGGAATGTATCGTATATACGTAAGATATAGTTCTTAGAGATATAATTTACAAATAATTGGTTCTAAAGCAAAACGAATGAAAAATGTCGGCCAAGGCTTTACTATTTCACAAGAACATTATATATTCTGTCCGTGTCCGCTGTCAGTTAGGTCTTAGAACAAAAGATCTAGGTATTCGTGACAAAACTAAATACAAATGTGTTCAATTCTTAAACTACCTTATTGATTACGAAAGCGCTTAATTGACTTCCAAGGTCTTTTGAATTTTTTTATCTTTAGATATCTGTATTACTTTTTATGCTGATGTTTTTAAAATAATAAGAGGACAGGCATTTTTTCCTGATTACGCCTGGTGATACCGAAGTATAGAAAGTTCAGCATGCTTGCCTAGAGAGATAGAGCCTATTCGATTTTGTCTTAAAATGGCCCAAATAATGATTACAGATATAGGAAATTCCATTCTATCGTACACTGAATCAAAAATGTTATGTTTTGTTTTCAATTTCTAAGAAGTAACTTTAATATATACAATTTTGTATCAAATATTCGTTATAATTTATTCGCAACTTTATTTAAATTTATCTTAAACAAATAGACCAGCAAATAATGCTAATTTACTTATTAATTTATCTATTTTCTCGCATAAATTACTATTGCTATGAATTATTATAATTTAAATTATAATAATAATTATAGGCTATTTCAAATACAGTAGCTGATCATTTTATAATGTGATTATAATGCTGTAGTTGTTAAACCTTGACCAACAGAAAAGAGATTAAAGAATAATTATTTGACTAGGTATATGTAGGTACCTATGTTTCTATTGGTTGTCAACTTTTTCTAATTCATATTAAATTTCGTAGATATTCATCGTACCTATTGCCATTATTTTCTGTAATATGTAGTTTTTAAATTAACAGCATGCACATTTTTTCTGAATGCACTATTAAGTTAAATTATGTCTGTTTAACAAAGTTTACTTCATATTTAATAATATTTATGAGAATATAAATAGCATCACATTAGAAACGAAGGTTTTATCGAATTTCATGCATGCAGTGACATTGTGATATTAAATTTAAAATTTTAATTTGATTGAAATACTCTTCGCCTTAGATCTCGTCGCTCATGGCTTAGCCTGGATTATCCGATTATGTTGCTATTGGATTACTATAAACGACTCCTAATGTGATTTAACATACTAATAACAATAATTCAATGGGTCACCGTCGATTTAGTTAATATCAATCTTATATAATAGGTCGAAGTTTACACAATTGTACACATTAACGTCAAACTACAAGGTTGTAATAATGTGGGCGTATATTTTTAATAAAATTTATGGTGTTCTTTAGAATTTTCGAAATAATTGAGAAAGGATTTGTCAATGAGCTTGATATAATAATAAAATAGGAAAACCATTTTGCATTCTTACCGCGGAGTGACAGCCGAAGGATATATTAAATTATGGTAGATTGCAACAAAACTTGATATAAAAAATTCAACATACCTACGCAATCTCAATTCGATGACTACAATTTTGTGTTAAATATAAATTTTAACATTTGAAATTTAATCGCTTATAGTTTATTTTTAATGCGTCGTAAATATTAGAATTATCTTAAAATATTTGTTACGCATGAAATATTAATTTATTATACCATATTTGTCACCAAGCATTACAAGGTTAATACACAAATTACGCCTATTCTTATTCTGATCGTATCCGCTCAATTGATCACAGACGTAACATCACTAAAACTATCGATAGATGTTTCTTTATTTCAATCACCCAGGTATAAAGTTGTTTACAAAATCTTTAATCAGACTGGAGCCGGCCAGTTGCATCGAGCTAATTGCTTTTATCGTTCAACTTACGCAACGCGGATTACGGAATAAGTTTTTTCATTGTTTTAACTGACTTTCACGGTCATGAATAGTGGGTGCACTTTCTTCGTGTTCATTGTTTGTAACTGGTCATTAGGCGGTCAGTGACGTAATTGAGGTGTTATTTTGGCAAATTGACTCGGCGACTTTTTGTCTCGAACCGGATGGTTCGATGCTATGCTAATTATTGTTTTTGTTATTTTGCAACGTCACTTTTATGCTTTTAATGTCCGTGAATGATTTGAAAAGCTGGGTTGTCCAACCGCGGATATTGTTTACGTTTAAAGTAGTATAAGAAGCGTGATAAATTTTTTGCATTTATCTGTCAATTCGAAATATATATTTTTGCGGTTTCCATTTTTTTGCAACACATTTTTTGAGTACCTAGTGACAAAATTAACAAAGTCCACAATACAACAATTAGCAAATAAAGCAGATATCCTTAACATTTAATTAGCACTAATGTGAGATTTTTTTACCGCATTCACGAAAAAATTCTTAATTCACGAGTATACCGTATTGGTAATATCGTAAAAATTAAATACATACTTATAATCACCAAATACAGACGATGAAGATGATAAAAATAGGTTCTTGAGAACACTTGTTTTTTGCAATACTAAAGTAGCGCTCAGTAGATAATATTATGATCATGACATAAAATTTCCAATTAACATTCTTAAAAAAATGTCTTAAATATGTTACATACCATAAAATTTGAATTGTAAGATAAAATCATACCACATAAAACATTATCATTCTATGATAAGACACTGTTTTTTCAACATCCACAACCGGATGGGCTGGTTGCTATAAAAACAGTGAAACTGAAAGTGTCAAACTGTTTAAAAACAAACGTTTCCCTCGTAAATAATATCATAAAGTCCAATATAAGCCATAGCTAATACTTCCACTTGAAGCGAGTGAAAACTGCGCGGTACACATACATCGGAGAATGTTATGTGTAATTAGTACGTATGTGTGCGTTAGCTCTCATTTCTGCATAGCAAGACAGTTTGATTGCACCTCTTTGTTTTTTGTACTTCCTTTTATAAAAGTAATGAATTTTCTTTTTGAAATACTGCCCGTGACCACGCTTCTGTTCGAATTATGCAAATGAAAATATGCTCTTGTTTACCTACTTGTTCTTATTATAGTACTTTTTCATTCATTGTAATACTTGGAATGAGTAAGGCAAACGTTTCATAAAAAGACGGTGAAATATTATAGTCAGACATTTTTTAGTACTAATTTGAGTCTTATACTGTCTTCAAAGTTACTTTTTTATGTCTAAGTTATACTCACACTCTTTCTTATTAAATCGAATGATTATTACGAATGTTGTCTATACTCGGATTTTTAATTAGATAAAGTAAACTGACGTTTTCTGTGTTGTCAGTTTTTGATGAAATAAAAATAGAGTTGTCACAAAGTGAATGATTCAAAATCGGGAATGAATGAAATTGAATCGATCGTCTAGTGAATATTTAGTGTGTAACAATATAACACCAAATAAACACAACAATGACAACAAACACAACGTAATTAGTTACAATTAACGAAAAAATTAAGAAAACAGTAACGTAAACATCGTAAAAATAAAAATAAAAAAATGATTATAATTACATTATACTAGTAACTTATATCTTATATAGCTTTATATATTACAATTAGAAATAATGTTATTTTATAGTTTGAAATGATGAACTATTCACACTCATTGTTCATTCATCTGATTGAATGAGAACTGAATTCCTCACTATTACTTTAAATGTGGCAACATTATTTTACAAAGTGACATTAGCTGCTGTCAGTTTACTTTATCTAATTAAAAATCCGAGTATAGTGAACGGCATGGTTTTTACAATTCTGTCAAACTTTCTTTTACATAACATAGGAAATTGGTGAGATTATATCAAAACAAAAGTCATCAATGATAACCATTAATTATAATTTTAACTTGTCTTTTAACTTTATGGACTATAATTTCTTTATAATTGCATAATACGATGTATCTTTTCTTTATTTTTAACTCGGTTTTCTTTATGAGTTAATTTTCATAACAAAAAACATAAATGCTGGATTATATAAGTAGTGGCTTAGCCAAATAAAAGAAAAAATACACTTATTCAATGAGTTAATATGGAATTTGTATTAATTATGTACATAAGAGATGATCTAATTTAATATGAATCTCCGTGTTAAATTTTAATATAACCACTTTTTATTTTTGGTTACATTGAAATATTCCGCGTTCAATAAATTCCGCTCAAAAACCACTCTATTTAGAACTCTGCATTCATTGATGTAACTCCAAATCGTAGGTCAAGTTATACCAGTGAACGTTTACGATAATCAGATTGCGTAATTTGTTGAGATACGAAAGTCCATTTCTCCGATACATACGAAATGTTGGCGAAACGCGATTTCTACGACATGGCATGGTTGTGTCGAAGTTACGCTTAACATAACCGATCGATAAATCCAAAATATGAAAGGAGAAATTAAAATGAATTCAACAGTTCATTACTTGCAGATCGTGTGTATTGCGTTGCATAATGGGTGACTTTTTATTTATATTTTGTTGAGCACGTGCTAGAATATCGTCTTTTTAAATTACAAGCTTTAACCAATTTAGTGTGCATATAAAACCATGTAATTATAATATCCTTAAAGGACATGGAACTGTAGGTGTTTCTTTGTTAGGAAACTTGTATTGTATGAAAAAGATATTTTGGAATTGCTCTACCGTTAGGAAAATTGTAGTGGAACAACAAACACATTATTCAGAATTTATAGGTTAAACGATGAGACATAATAGTCTTTTATTGTGTGGCATTGTAATGATATCTATACTTATAATAAATCTGTAGAGAGGCCAATTCTGTACATGAAATATA